>APFE030525764.1:84544-123646 GCA_000404065.3 Pinus taeda
GAAGCACTCTCATTTATCCTCAATGGTGTCCCTTGCTGTCCTTGTGTTGGCGCTGCTATTTGGGGATGCATTTCAGCCACCTCCTCATCATCTTCATCATGAGACAAACAATTTTTAACTTTCATTGTTTTCTCTATGCTTCCATCCCAAGCTTCCTCTTCAATGAATTGAACATCTCTGTTGACGAAAAACTTCTTGGTAGATGGGACATACAACCTTTAGGCTTTGGATTCCTCACTGTATCCAATGAAGATACATTTCTCCCCTTTGCTGTCCAACTTCCTCCTTAGCTGATCTGGAATGTGTGCATAGGCCACACATTCAAAAACTCTCATGTGGGTGACTCCTTGCTTTCTCCCACTCCATGCTTCTTTCGGCACTTTGTTCATCACTGATTTTGTAGGATACTTGTTCAAAATATATGCTGCACAATTTACAGCTTCAGCCCAATAATCATTTGACAAATGCTTTGCCTTCAACATGCTCCTCGCCATATCCATGATGGTCTTGTTCTTCCTTTCAGCAACTCCATTTTGCTGTGTGGTGTACCTAGCTGTGAATTGTTTGTGAATTCCATTTTCTTTGCAAAATCTTAGGAATTC
The DNA here is from genome assembly GCA_000404065.3 of Pinus taeda. Taxonomy (NCBI): domain Eukaryota; kingdom Viridiplantae; phylum Streptophyta; class Pinopsida; order Pinales; family Pinaceae; genus Pinus; species Pinus taeda. The sequence continues at coordinate 85,147 of APFE030525764.1, forward strand.
CTTGGAGATATACTCACCTCCTCTATCAGTTCTCAAAACTTTAATGTGCAGCCCGCTTTGGTTTTCCACAAGTGCCTTGAAATTTCGGAATTTCTCAAACACTTCACTTTTGTTTTTAAGAAAATATACCTAAGTTTTTCTTGTAAAGTCATCAATAAATGTTAGGAAATATTGGCTGCCTACTAATGATGGAGCTTGCATCGGTCCACATAAATCTGAGTGGATGATCTCTAAGGGTGCCTTTGCCCTATGCTTTTACCTGATGGAAACCTTTCTCTATGTTGTTTCCCCAAAATGCAACCTTCACATAGGCTATATGGTTTCTCTATCATTGGTAATCCTTCCACCATTCCTTTTCTGCTTAACAAGTTTAGACCTCCAAAATTGAGATGTCCAAATCTCAAGTGCCACAACCAATTTTCATCCTTTGGCACGCTTTGGAAGGCCTCTTGGGTCACTGCTGCAATTTCATTTTTGTTTTTCAAATCTGCCCTGATCCTGAGAGGAAACATCCTGTTCCTTGTCATCTTCTATTCACTTCAGCAATGCATCGTTTGCTGGGTGCTATATCCATGATGGTACAAACATCATTCACAAAGTAAACATTGTAACCCTTTTGAACAAGCTGTCCAATACTCAAGAGGTTACATCTCATTCCGGGGATATAATAGACATCTGCTATGGTTTTCCTTTCTCCTTGCTTTGTAAATATTTTTACCTCCCCTTTTCCCATAACAGAAACTTTGCTGTCAGTTCCTAGTGTGATTTCTGATTTCATATTTTTATCTAGGGCAGAAAAGAGAGCTATATTTCCTGTCATATGATTCCTGCAACCTGAGTCTAAAAACCATATGTCTTCATTGTTTGTTTCAGCCATGTTACAAGCTAACAACACATTATTTTGGCTAATGTTTTCTCTAGTAACATTTGCATTTTGTCTATTACTCATATCATGGTGCTTCTTCCTACATTCATTGGCATAATGCCCATATTTTTTACATTAATAGCATTGGACATTGGATTTTTCATACCTTTGTCCTTGAGCATGATGTTGTTCTCTTTGTTGGCTGCTGCCTTGGCCTTGGTTCTGATTTGAATCGCTGCCTCTTCCTTGAGCATTTGCTGGATTGTTCCTTCCACCTCTGTTCTGGCTTCTGCCTCTTCCTCTCTTGTTTCCTCTGCCTTGACCTCTTCCTCTTCCAAAGGACATCTGGGTCTTAAAGGCTTGCTCTAGAGATGAGTTTCATTCCTACTCAATCTCTGCTCATGTGTTATCAGTGATGCATGTAGCTCATCAACTGAAAAGTTTGAGAGATCCTTTCTCTTCAATGGTGGTGACAATAGCATCAAACTTTGAGGGTAAGACCCTCAATATTTTCTCCACAATCCTCCTTTCTTCAATTGTTTCTCCATGAGTCCTCATCTGTGTAATCAGACCAATTACATGTGTGAAGAATGAGTCAATGTTGTCTAACTCCTTCATGTTCAGATTCTCAAAATCTCTCCTCAGCAACTGTAGTTTTGCTGTCTTCACTTTCTCCATGCCTTGATAGGCTGTCTTGAGGGTTTGCCATGCTTCCTTGGATGTCTTAGTTGCTGCTATCCTTGGAAACACACTCTGGTCCACTGCTTGATACAAAAATACAAGGGCTTTTGCATCCTTCTTCCTATTGCTCTTCAGCAGATCTTTCTCTGCGTGAGTTAACCTATTAAACTCAGTTTCATCTGCTGGTTCATCATAACCATCTTGAACTAATTCCCATAAATCTTGAGAGGCAAACAGGGCTGTCATGGTTATAGCCCAATAATCATAGTTCTTCCCATTGAACTGTGGGAGCTGGGTGTTAAACATACCCATACCAGTGCTTGTGCTGCCCATTCCTTGCATCCTTAGTTATGCTTCAATTTCTTGACTGTGTATTTTTAAAACAGCTGACTGCTGCAACCAAAAGACTCCTCCCTTCAGCTTCTTTGTTGTCTTCAAAGAGCCTAAACCTGCTCTGATACCACTGTTGGGTATTTTTGCAATGGGAAAATACCAAAACCAGAAAAATAAAACACAGAGGCAATGCTCTGTTTTCTTTACACCAGGATCTTTTTGCACAGAGGAGTCTTAAAAAAAAATTGCACAGAACAAAGTATTGCACCACCATAAAATGATTTCTATTGATTAAACAAAATTTACTGAGACATATTCATCCTCTTTCATTCAGAGGGATTCACCAAAACATTACAAAAGAAATTACTCTGTCTCCTTTGAAATTTTACACCACTGTGTGTAAATATTTCATTTACATTCACTGCTGTGTGAAAAACAAAAAAAATTACAGGGATTTATAGATTTACCTTTTCACTGCTGTGTGAAACAATTCATGGTTTCACATACTTGCCCATGGTTTTTCTTCTTTCACTTCTTCACCTTCCCTCCTGCACTGTTGTGCGTTCTTTTTCATTTCTTACATTTCACTTACAAAAAAAACTTTACGCCTGCTGCGTTTTTCACCATCTCCTCACACCAGTCAATGGAATAATAAACATAATGCATGTATTATGCACTACTGTGCATTCTTTCAATTTCCTAACATTACATTACAACTCAAAGAAAAATTCATCTACACATCTATGCGTTCCCTGGTTTTTATTCGCTGCAGCGAACTCAGGTTTTTCACCTCCCCATGTGTGATTCACCATAACCTGGAGTCAATGCTCATACCAAAACATGTATACAATTCATGTGCAATTAATTGAGACATACATGCCCCCATACTCCCGTATGACATAGATATTACCCGCCGTAAAGAAACATTAAATGTTTTACCAAAAATCATGTCATAACATTAACATTAGAGTATAGGTAAAGTAATACTCCACGTTGCATTAATTTTTAACAGGCCAGTGTACCTTCCTCGCGATCGAACGGCGGAGAAAGAAGAGCCAAATCGGACGCATATCGGATGGGGTGTTCTGACCGACATTTATCGTCCGAAAAGCGTTTGAAGGTGATGTCACGGCAATCCGCGTGCCTCCTCCAAAATGCATCGGAGCCCCTTCGTACGGAAACCACTTTATGCTGAAGGGTGGTGCGATGGCTTACCGCCAGTTTCCTGGTTTGCTTCGGTGGTTTTGGCGTGCGTTAAATGCAGGCCCGCGCGCGCAGTGAAATTACAATTTCAACAGAATTGTTGTATTGTTACCAAAATGTCACGTGTCTGTTTACACGGATTTGCTGAGCCAATTTTATGCAGAGATTTGTAGTGGTATCTTCTTGGATTCTGCTTCTTCCTCTTCCGACGATGAAGAAAGCCTCAGCGGTTCTTCAAATTTTTTATCTAAAGAAGTACAGTTCTGAGAGTTTTGTGTACGTGTGGGGCTAGAAATCTAAATGCCGAAAAAAGGAACTCGAATTTCTTTCTTATAAAATTCTTTAAAGTACGAATTTTCTGTGACAATAAACTAGATAGTCTATCCTTTACCTGTGAAAGCAAACTGACATGAGAGCGTCTCAGACCCCAGCCATAAAAATCTATACAAATCATGCGCATGGTGATTTTGTTATATCTTTACTGGATAATATGGTTGTTTTACCAAATAATGTTATGGCTTTTCTATTCTTCTGTACAGTATTCCTGCGAAAAAAAAACTTGACGAAACAGAAAACAATCTAAAATAAAACTTGTTAAATACATAAATTATCAATAAAAGCACAACATCTCAAATCTTGAAGCAATACTTTTGAATTTCTTAGGATTTCAGTAATTTCATGAATTTTCATGTCGAAACCAGTCTGCAGAAATCGACTTCTTTTATGGTGATAGGCGTAGCCTCAAGAATTTTCGTCTCCGAATCGGTTTGCATAAATTGTGTAGATCACGTGGCAAGGGTGAACGCAACGGTTTCTTCGTCTGCTTATTGGGTTTCTTGTACAGTTGAGAGCTTGTGCAGAGTAGCCACCTCCACTGCTTAAAGCTTGAGGCTTCTCCCGGGTTCAGTGTTGGTGAAGGGTTTGTCCGTGCTCTCGGCTGGCTAGATTTTGCGTTTGCTGAAGGCGATTCCGGCAGCTCCATGTTCCCAGCAAATCCCATGTGGAACGAATTCCACTGCGCTAATGCCATAACATAAAATGCATTCCGCCCATGTCTCTTCCAAATGCCTGTACCGTTTCCATTCCGCTCGTGTATGTTCCTTTGTCATGATCTAATGCTTGAAATTTGTTTAATCGTCTAACATCTAATCATATGGTGCACAAGATGACAGGTAGACAATGAAGAAAGTTGATTTCAGAAGGAAACGCCTTACGACGTAAAAACGCCTTACAGCGTAAATATGTTATTTAAAGCATGTATAATTGAATTTACTTTAAAAAGATTTTAATATTTAATTATGAAGTATTCCTAGATTAAAAAACAGATTTTTTTTATAAAATAAAAATTAAAATATTTAAAAGTTACAAAGTTAATTTTTGGGAATTTTCTTCAAGAAGCTTGTTTTCAAAATATTTTTAGATAAGCTAAATTGTTATATATCTTTCTAACTGTGTTGTTTAAAGTATGTATAATTGAAACATAAATATTACGTTTCTTTTGTTTCATAAATTTTGTGAGTCTTGACATGATTGATACACTTAATATCAATATCTAGGATGTAAAATTATTTGGGTATCAAATTCAATCCCAATCATGGTTCAAAGTTGAACCCTTCACAGCTCCTGGAGAGGGCGCTAGCATGTCCCAGAAGAGCTAGGATAAAATTACGCTTAAAAAAAGGTTAAATTTTGTTTCTGTTGTTTTTTTAATTCAAATAATTTAATAAAATGTCCTATGAATGGCTGCAACCTGCCTGATAAATTGTCGGATTATGGATATCTTGGATGGTTGGACCCTGCCATGGTGCCACCTGGTTGCAACTTAATAAAACTCCTAAGTACGTAGCCAGCATTTCAATTGGGCAGGGTCAGGTCTATAAATTAAGTAATAGCTGAGAACACAGAAGCATTTACTAAATATTATTAAGTAGATATACAAAGACCCTGCATCATCTGATTCTGAGAATGGGACAATTAAGTCGTCTAACCATGATAAGCATGTAGACATCCGAAATATGACGCCCATATACAAAGTGATTCTAGACTCACCATTCCATTCCATTGATTGAGAATCAATATGTATTTTAAATGTGAATGGTACCATTCCAAACTCAATAAGACACTATATGTATTTTTCAATCTGTCTCATGTCTACTTGACCAGACAAGTAAAGATATTATGAAGATAACCATGTCTATTCTCCTCAGATGTCTACATATATTTCCCTGTTGCCAACAAAGTGGGAGTCGCACCAGTCTCATCTCTTACACCATTGTATGCGTTAAGTTAAGTTTGGTAAGTAGGCAATGTGTCCTCTATAGTCATGTTTCCTACTAGAGAAACTAGATAGTCATCTGGAAATTCATGGGACGACTTCAACATAGAAGAAGGATAAGGAAAAAGGTATTATGGATTCCAAGACTTGGTGAACAGGCTTTAAATGGATAACATATTTTTTACTACCCGCTCCTCCAGTGATTTGAAGATCTCAACCTTCTAAAGTGTATTGGAATGAGTCACTTGTTCTTGAGATTCCTGGGTTGGAAATGGGTTTTAGTCTTTGTTTTTTTCCTAGAAAATGAAACTAATGACATCAGAAATTCATGAGAACCGAATGTATAATTTGGGAATTAAATGCAGGTTCTCTGCACAATAAGAAATATACTATTAAAAATTAGATAGGGATTAGTGAGAGACAAAATCTAGTTATGACTAGGATCTAAAATTTGATTCATGGGCACATTCCAAAGGGTAAAAAGGTTAGGAAAGATTTATATTGAGAAATTTTCCAGACAAAAGTCATGACATGTGTTCTGATTGTCAGGAAATGAATAATATGGTTCCTTATTCTGCACTTGAAAAAACCCAACCCTCTTGTTTTTTCCTTTTTTTCTTAAAGCCTTCTTTAGCTTTATATTGCTCAATTGTTTTAGGTTTAAGTTTTTCCCCATTTTATATTTCTTAATGGATTTAGGTGCAATATGCGTGCACAATGAAGCTTTTTTAACATTTTGGCACATAAAATCACTTAGTTAAAAATGTTGTTAATCTCACTAGTTTTATACATCAGCAGATGCGATGAAAGCATTTCAAATTAAATAAAAAAGTGTTTCCAAGTGAAATTAACTAGCCCATTATTTAGATTACTTTAATATAAAAGGCAAAACCATCATATGGAAAAAATTGCAAAAGATAATTTGTTAGTATATATTTCAATTGAATTAGGTAGTATATTTTTCAATTGAATTAGGTGGAAATTATGTAGACAGGGGTGAGTTGATTTTTATTTGGATTTGGAGTATTTTGACCAACAAAATGGCTAGGTGGTTAAAGTGGAACTTTGTTATGCTCTACTCTAATTTGATTTTCACAAATGATATGTTACAGGGAAATATCATTTTATGTAGATAAGTTAAGTATAACGAAAGTATTTTAAATAAAAAAATTATAGTGCGAGTAGAGCATTGGAAAAAAAAGAGTGCATTTTAAATAAAAAGGAGTTTAGTGCAATGAGAGAATTAGAAAGAAAAAGAGTAAAGCACAATGGACGCATCTAAAAAATGGGGCAACACATTACTGAGATGAAATTCAAAGCACAAGACTGTAATCACCTTAATGTTTGGGCTCAAAATGGCCATAGGGTGGAAATCCTTGTTATGTTATTCAATAGATTTAAGTGATTGTTCAAAATATAAGAATAATAATGATCTTTATAATAAGGATCCTTAAAAGTGGATAATAATTTGAATTAAAATAAACTCTATATACCTAAGTGATTGCTTCAATACCTTTCGACACAATTTTCAATTTTCTTAAAGTAGGTATGGAGCTATTTTATGTTTACATTTACAATTTTAAAAGTAGGTCCGAAGCTACTTCACGTTTTTCCAACTTTCAATATTTTTTTTCAAATTTATTATGTTTTAACCTCAAGCAATGGCTAGTTCGTGTGGTTGTGGTGTATTTCTAGATGAGGATGCTTACCACTGTGACAACTCAAAGTCTAGGACCAAAATAAAGTGTTATGATAATGACTAGTGAAGAATCCATGCTTTCTATGTGCACCATACTCAAATGAATATGAACATTTCATTTATCTCTTTCAATAGGGTAGTCAAAAGCAACAAAGATATAACATATAGAATGATTATATATTTGTAGATGTGATACATATGTGTGTTAGGATTTTGTGCGCCTTTAATTTTGATTGAAAATGAAATGTAAAGATAATATTGTCAATTGAAATGTAATTTCTTTTTAAACTTGTCATTATGGAAGGGTCGTATGGATATATAAACTTCTAATTGAAATTAAAACCAATCATTCAAATTTGATCACTGATGCCAACCACACTAGCACTTAGCATCGCAGGATTTTTACCCATCATGTTCTCAATTGGTTACCTTTACACCAAAGAGTACCTTAATAGAACACCTATCACGTCTTTACACCAAGGAGTACCTTAATAGAACACCCTCTCACATTTGCTCTAAGCCCTTTGGGCTAGCCCCTAGCATAGTTAGAATTTTGAGCACAAGATTTTCAACAAAAAAAAAAACTTTACACCACATAATATCTTAACAAAACACTTTGTAATTATCCAATATTATATCTTTCAAAAATAACCATTCTAATTAAATTTCACTTATGGATTCAAAATTTGTAAGTTATTTAAATTTGAAAATAAAATTATCACTTTACTCATTTACTGGAGTAGGTAAATAATTTAGTATTCAACCAACTTTGTTTTTTCACTTCCACCTGCTTTATGTTCGAAGTTCAAACCCATGCCTTTGGCAGCTCCAGGTCTCTGTGCCTTCAACTCCAGGTTTCCATGTCTCTGCAGCTGTGGCTCCAGGTCTCTACGGCTGCGGTCAATTTCAATTTCTATTAACATTTTTTACATTTTTCTTTCTGCGGCTGTGACTTGAGGTCTTTGCGGCTCTAGGTCTCTACGACTGCGGAGAAGATATCTGTGAACATTTATTTACGCCTCCGTAAAAGCTGATTATTTACTCTTCATAGCTCAGTAAATAGCTCGGTACTCTGCGGCTCCAGGTCTTTCTGGGATTGCGGAGAAGATATATGTAAACATTTATTTACACCTCCGTAAAAGCCGAGTAGAGATTATTTACTCTCCATACGTCTTTCTGCGGCTCCAGGGCTTTTTACAGCTGCAGCTCCAAGGCTCTGAGCGGATCTGCGGATCTAGGTATCTTTTCATAGATTGTGATCTGGGGCACTCTCCATAGGGTTTCTTGTAGATTAAAAGGCTTACTGAGACTATGCTGCTGAGTTCTAGATCTAATTTTCTGTGGCTAGATCTAGATCTAGATATAATCTTCTGCCTTATTTCTTTGCATGTGGGTTTTAGATCTAATATTCTGCGGCTAGATCTAGGTCTAATCTTTTTTTTCTGCGACTGGATCTCGGCTTTGTACTAGCAAATATGGCTCCCAGCGTCACGAAAATTGCTGCTGGCTCAGTTCCGTCGGCTTTTAGAGGGCAAGCTCTTGCCCATATCGTCAGTGAAGCTCTAGCTCCCACTGTCCAGGTGGTTCAGGCCTCAGTCGATGAGGCTTTGAAGTTTTCCAAAAGTGGCCTAATCTGTCGGTTCAATGGTTTTTGGCCGCGACTGACAGCTCTCCACAATTGGATTTTGGAGGTATGGAAGCCTATCATTTCTGATGAAATTAATATCTACCCCTATGCTAGGGGTTTTTTTATAGTAGATTTTGAAAATCCTGAAAGCAGACAATGTATTCTAGATTATGGCCCTTGGTTTTAGGAAAACTCAGCCCTATTCGTGAAGCCATGGAACCCATCATTCGATCCCTCAACAACAGTCATAACCTCACCACCAGTTTGGGTGAGATTGCCAAGCCTACCCTTGCATCTCTGGAATCTCTCCTCGCTAAAAGCCATTGGAAATGCAATTGGGAAATTTTACTGTAGGTGCCCAGAAACAGAGGAATATGCCAGAGCCACCTATGCATGCATTTGTGTGGAAATGGACTTCAGCATTGAATTCCCAGCTCAGATAAACCTAACAAGTAAAGACTATGTGTGGAACCAGAAACTCGATTATGAAAGTGTCCTCTTCAGATGTCGATCATGCTTTGAGACGGGCCATTTAGCCAAAAATCGTCCAAAAGCCTTCCAGAAAAATTCTGCTAGAAAAAACCACCACAGATCTACTTGGTGGGAAGGAGCACAAAAAGAACACTACGGTTATCAAAGAAGAATACTACAGAGAAAACTCTGAATCACAAGAAATCGGGCAATAAAGAAACAACTCTCAAGACAAGCAGGGAGAAAGCCCCACTCAGCAACAAAAAAGTGAACTCGACAACCCCTCAAGCATCAACAGTTATGAGGATTCGAATGCTGCACAAAATAAATCTTCATTTAACAGCAAAGCAGATCTCCTAGACCAAACTTCTTCTCCATCTATCTTCAAGAGGACGAACACAATAGATCGCGAAGCTAAGACACCAATGTCCCAAGAACCAGAAGAGATGAAGGAGATGCAAGATAAAGGAATTTGAAAGACCGTAGAGGAAAAAAGAAAGCTACCACATCAATCTCGCCAAGAAAAACGAGGAGCCAAACAATTAAAAACTAAGAAAATTATAACTCTGATAGACCAATTTAGTCTCGATGGACGTTAACCACTATCATCATCATCATCAAAAGAATTTACTTAAAAGCTTTAAACACATTTCTTCACCATAAGTGTTACACAATGATGACAATGACGTTAAATGCCTATGCCACTTGCAAGCGTGAGTTGTTTAGACAAATTGAATGTCTCGCATTTCAGCTCGTTAACGTGTCAAACAAATGCTGCAAGTTGCAAACGACTACTGTTGGATTGTCACCACTCATGGGACCTCAGAAATCGACTCCCACCTTCTCCTTACTCTCCTCTGAGCTGGGCGGGCCCACTGCAGTCCGAGCTGGACCTTTGAGGTCCAGTTTTGTGCCTGGGTCGTCAGTAGAAATTCAATGCTGACGTGGATAAAATGATATGGCAGATGATTCACGCATATAAGATGCCGCTCGATTCCGTCACTGATAAGTGAACCAACCTCGTTTCGTCTTACAAGTAGTTTGGCGCCTAAAATGAGCAGGTGACCAAAAGTGGCGTGGCCGTGCCGCTTCATAATCCCTCTATTAATATATTTATCTCTGTAGGTGCAGGTTTGGAATTTTAAATTTATATGGTTTCTCATTTGGAAATTGGAAATCTGCTGATGTTAATTTGTTTTTTTGGGTTATTTTAATTTTAAACTTGGAACATTAAATTTTTCCATTTTGATTTTTTATGTTAATTGGGAAATAAATCTAAATTTAGAAAAACTCACTAATCTAATAAAAAATATTGTTTATAAAAAGTATAGGAAGAACTAAATAATCTGACCTTTCTCTGTATTCTTTTTGTTTCACAACTTTTGTTCACCGTTGAATTTGTTAGAAAAAAGGCAAAAATGCAGTTCTGATAAGAGAACAATGTGACTCTGATAATGTTTCATATGTTAGGTAAGAAAATACCTGATAGATACATCTTAAATAGGAATCTAACATGAGAAGAGAGTGAGAAGAAATTTCTTGAAGTGTAAATTTTTTTAGACTGCAAAATACACTGTTATTTTTCTGTTTAAATTATATTTGTGAATGCCCAAATAAACTTAAACATGCCAAACATTTTTTTACTTTTAATTAGTTTGCAACAAATTTATTTTTTGTAGTTAACATTATTTTTCTATTTAGAACAATTTTCTTTTGAAAGAAAAACCCACAGACAAACTTAAGCATCCCATCATACTGGCTTGTAAAATAAAATCTCAATTCTCATTATACAAAACCATGCAGAAAATCCATGTAAACTATACTATCCGTTAAAAATAAAACACTCCAATGCTCAACCGAAAGACAACATATGTCCAACAAACTTTCATAGCACTGAGAGTGTTAAAAAACAACCACTACCAGAGCACAGAAACCCCTCTACTAAAACCCTAACATCTCACCGAAAAAAGCCATATTTCTACGGTCTACTCTTCCGAACCCCTAAAATCTCATAAAACCCAAAGTCCTCATACTCATAAAACGCCTTCAAATAGAAAAACGCAATTTAAAACCGCAAGCCCAATCTTAGAGAAGCAGATTATATGAAAACGATGTACAAAAAAACATCAGCATATTCCAAGCGATCGGTAATTGCAATGCTCAATTGACCATGTTGTTACAGAAAAATATGTTGCAGCGCAAAGGAAGAAGGCTAATTTCCATTAAAATCCACTTGGCCAAGTCGATCAATGCAATATCTGCCCGACTATATGCTTCTAAACTGCATATTCAACGACGGCTGGCAGATTCGCGCGGACGGTCGGAGGGTTGTGCCCTCTAATTGCCCGATTGTATGGACTCCTAAAAAGAAACAATAGGATTCTAATAGGATTCTAATGTTAATATGTGTCTTTTATAGATTAAGTCTGGCAGTTATCGATTTACCATGTGGTTAAAAAAACATCTGTAAATAAATGATTTTTAAATTATATTTTTTTATTTTTGATTGGTAATTGAATTTTTTTTAAGTACTTTTAATATTATTGATAGAATAAGATATAAAAAAAAAAAAAAATTGAAATCAATTTTTTTCCACTCATTTTATATAAAATTATAATTCTTCAAACCTAATTTTAATATAAATTATCTATAAAAGACTAAAAAATTTATTAAAATTTTACATAAATTTTTTTTTTAATCAATCTCTTATATTGACTTTATTTTTCCATTATAAATATTTTATTTACCATTTTTTTCAAAATTCATTCTTAAAGATAATATATTTTACAATTAAAATATTATACATTTCAAAATCTATCACATTATATATCTAGAAAGAATTCAAACGACAAGATTGGTTTTATTTATTGAATTGATTATTTTGTTGTAATTCAAAGTAAACATCAACCATGTTCATATGGGGTAGCTCAAGCGGCAATGGCCGTGGAAATGAAGTCTCACCGAACTGGAAGTCTTGGGTTCAAATCTTGGGCTACCCTTCCCCGTTGAGGGGTACTTAATGGACATGTAAATCGGAAAGTTCCACCCTAGCCTACAAAAAAAAAAGAAGTCAACATCAACCGCACAAGAAAAAATAATGGTTGATGTTTGATTACATTTTTCTCTCCTATATAAATAGGCTAGGAAAGTTCCACCCTAGCCTACAAAAAAAAAGAAGTCAACATCAACCGCACAAGAAAAAATAATGGTTGATGTTTGATTACATTTTTCTCTCCTATATAAATAGGCTACCCAATTTCCCACTAAGTTTTTTTTTTTAATAACAAATCTAAAAGAAAGGATGTTAAATACATGCTTCTATGTATGTATAAGTTAATAATGAAACAACTAAAATATTTAAAATTGTTTTACAATTTAAAAATAAATAAAATTTATTAATTTTCCAAAACATGCATAAGATACATATTTAATCTTAACATCTACATTACTTTATAGTCAATTTACTTTTAAAAAAAAATGCATTTTATTTGAACATTTCTTAAAACAATGTGCACATAAACATAGCATAAATTTGGTAATTCTTAGGGAAACTTCAAAGTTGTGATGAACAGGTTAATCATATCTATTTCTTGTTCAAATTTATATACTAATTTGAAATATTAATGACAAAATAAGATATTTCACTTATGTCGAACCAAAATTATTATATGGCATAATAAAGAGATGGAAATTATTGAATCAATGTATTTTAAGTAGTGAAAGCTCATAATTATTATTATAGGGCATAATAAAGAGATGGAAATTATAGAATCAATGTATTTTAAGTAGTGAAAGCTCATAATTATATTTGTAAGATAATTCGTCCATCTTTAGTTTAGAATTGGTTGCAGATTTGTAAGTGAACATTGATTTATTCTCAATTTCTCTTTGATTTATCTTTGTGATTTGTAAGGTATAATAAAATTGTTTCTTTATGTGTGTATTTCTCAGTTTTTCTACTTGGTATCAGAGCTAGAGTTTTTCTACTTGGTATCAGAGCTAGTAGCTCCAGGTTTACTCCTTTTAGAAGAATGAAAGGATTGGATCTGAATTTGATTCGGCATTGAAGTTTGATTTAGTAGGCCTTATAAATGAGAGGAATCACGGCCTTTTGTTTCACGAATTTCAATATTGAAGTGAGCAAAATTACGACAACAAAAAGCACTTACGCTTCGTGCACCACAAGATTTCTGGTTCCTTTCCCCATAATCGACCATGGTTGAGGGGGACTGGTCGTGCCGGTAGACGTCGGTGGTAGGTAGTCGACAGGTACAGGACTCAGCGGAAAAGGATTTGAAACTTGCCGGGCATACTTTACCACTGCGATGTATGTCGTCGAACCTGCAAATAGCGATGTATTGTTCCAAAAATTTGACATCTGCTATGTGGAATTTAAATGATAAGGGTTTGCATTTTCTGTTTGCGGCATTATGCCGTGAAATTTTGATGCCTCTAGGTAGAGTTTTGGTGGGGCATCTAGAGATTATATGGTTCTATCGATTGAGATTATCGTAATTTTTCTCATTGTGGGCTAATGATTCAAGTGGAATTTTGGTGGGGCATCTATAGATTATATGGTTCAATTGATTGATATTATCGTAATTTTGCTCACTGTGAGCCAACGATTCAAGTGTTCTGTGTGTGAGCCAACGATTCAAGTCTTCTGTGTGGGATAGTATTAGAAGGTAACAATTATAGAGCTTTTTTGTTTTACATATAGCAAATAGTGGTTGAGGAATTCAATGGGTCTAATTTCGTTCCAAGTCCAAATTAATTTAATGCATAAAAATTTGTGGAGTTTAGTAAAAGGAAAAGAGCCAGCACCCCAAGATACAAAACAATTAGCTGAATAGGTGAGAAGGAAAGAGAAAGTTAAATCTATTATAGGCCTTTCTTTGTGAGACTTGCAACTTCATTTTATAGATTTAGAAAAATCTTCTGCCAAAATATGGGAAAATTTAAGCCAAATATTTGGGGAAAAGGTTGTGAATGAAAAATTTATTTTGAAATTACAATTACTCAAATTTAAGATGCGGTGAGGGGATATAATTGTACAAATATAAATTATTTAAAATCACTCATAAGACTCTTGGGGAAAACTAGAACAAAAATAGAAGATGAAGATGCTAAGGCTATTCTTCTAAACATTTTACCTTCCAATTATGATAATGTTATTTTTACCCTCATTCAATTTTCTTCCAAATCATTAAATGAAATGGCAACAACTATTTTAGTAGAATAAAAGAGAATAAAAACAAGTGATGCAGAGAACACTTACAACCTGAGATGGCACTATTCTCTAGGGGCGGGGTCCATAAAAACAAGAACTCAATCAAGTGTTTTTATTTCCAAAAACATGGTCACACAACTTTGTATTGTAAGACTCGTCTCAAACATCTCTTAAATAGGAAATTAAAAGAATCTGCTAACATTACTACTATTGAAAACTTCCCAGAAGAATTCTCACATTATAGTAGTGAAGATGAGTTCAATGTAGAACCTCTCAAACTTTTTTAAGCTATAAGTGATGTATGTTGTATCTAAGTTATATTTGGTGTAGAATCAACTATTGATCGTTGTTGCATAATTCAAATTAGTGGTTCTTGGTGCTTGGAAACCCTTGAACACATCACTAGTTTGATTGTGTTTATATTGTTATGGTTTGTTATTCTTGGTGCTAGAAAACCCCTAAACAATGATTATAGGTTATAGTATAAGATCCATGTGTATGAAATAGGTCAGTTTGTTAGATCAAATTTTGAACACTTTTAGTATTCAGAGCATTTTCCTACCAAGTGATGGATAGCCCAAAGAGAAATATCTGATAGATGGTGATTGGTCCATAGGATGGTTAATTACTTGATAGCTCTTATCATGGAAGCCCCAAGGAGCTGAGATGTCAATATTGTTGATCTTGCAAAGTTCATCATTGATGGTTAGAAGTGGGTGTACTTTAAATGAGTCGAAAGGTAAGCTCAAAGACATGGAGAAAGAAAAAGTGGAGTCCAGAAGACTAGAGAGTGGGTAGAGTTATTGATGAAGATGAGTCAGACATAGATTAGTTTTATTTTTATAATATGTATTGTAATTGTGCATGTAAGAATTAAGAGAAAGACTTCGAAGAATTGGTTGTAGATTTGTAGGTGGATGTTGAGAGAATGTCTCAATCTTTGTATTCATATTTGGAATTGATTGGATCTCAAGACCATAAATGTTTGATGTATCTGTGTGATTCGCAATATGTAATAGAATTCTTTCTTTGTTTGCGTCTCTCAATTTTTCTATTGTTATAATTACTCAATCCACTTAACAAATCAAATATAAAATTGTTATAATTACTCAATCCACTTAACAAATCAAATATAAATAATACATTGTAATAAACAACAGTACATTTACCTTTATTTCCCTTATTTACCTCTCGTACATTTACTTTTCTATCCCTTATTATTATATGGTTGAACTAGCTATCATAACCACTAAATCTTCCTACTAAATTAAGATTAAAAAATGGCTAGAAACTAAGATTTTCATGTTTATATTGCAAATATTTCAATTAAAAAGATACATTTCATACCATAATATCCGAAGGAGACAAATATATACATTAGCCCATGGCAACTTGGTACAACATGTCCAATCTCTTTATGATAGGCTAGGAGACTACGATGGCATTAAAATTTTACTCCGTTAATTTTTTAGGTATTCAAATCTTTACATATAGTATTCAACGTAGCTGTTTTGGTTGAAAAAACAATACAAATATTGAATAGAAAACATATAATTTACAATTTTTCATTAGTTTTGGTTTATTTGGGAATAAGTTTTATATACTTTAGATTTCAAAATAATAAAAAATTATAAATGGTGTACAATAATAATCAAAGAATATTCTCTTATATACCTTCCCATTCATGAAAGGAAAGATTTTCAAACATTTTTTTTAACGTCGACTTCTATCCTGACATCACGAGTTTTGAAAGTTCTCACTTTCTCACCCTTATTTGACTTGTATAATGTGACCGGCCCGAGCTCGCGGCCACCGAGCTCGACCCAGCAAATCCGGATTTGTGCCCGGGGTAGTCAGTAGAGGCACCACTGCCAATATAATCATTCACCGCTGGCGTGGAAAAAATGATATGGTAGCGTGATTCATGCATATTAAATGGTCGTCGATTCCGTGATGTGGGCCGTATGCATGCTCATGTGCGCTTGCAGGGTGTAATTGATAAGTCAGCAGACCTTGTTTCTTTTTTGACACAACTGGTTTGGCGCCGCTGGTGACCAAAAGTGGCGTGGCCGAGCCGCTTCAGAACCCCTCTCCTCTCTATCTCTTTATTTAGATAAGAGCGTTGAAGCCGTAAGAGCGTTGAAGACTAGGGCGATATTTACAAAGAGAGCTTTTAATGAAATTTCGGCTGCTATCATCTAAATTGGTTTAGTATTGGACACAAATTATGAAGACAAGAACCTGGATGGATTTTAAATCAGGTTGAAATTATATATATATTTATAATCATATATATTTTTTTAAACAAAATTTATGTATAGGTTAGTTTGTTTTATTAAGAGACACTCCAAAAGAATTTGAACATGTATTTATAAAGAAAATATATATATTTTTAAATGAAATTTATGATAAGGCTAGTTTGTTTTATTAACAAACACTTCAAAAGAAATTGAACATGTATTTATATAGAAAATAATCTTTAAATATTAGTGCAAATGAGTATTATATCTAAAATATGGAGAAATTTTAATCTAAAGAAAATCAAAATTTCTTACGGGCACAAACAAAAAGCTGGAATTATTATCTCCAATTGTCACAATATTAAGAATAAATACAACTTAGGATCAAGATTCAAATTAGAAACCAAAAAACAAGTAAACCTTATCATCAATTGAAAAACCACAAAATAAGAAAACATCATCACTAACTATAGAGTATAGATATATCTGTCACAAACATGCACTTGTTCCTAAAAAAGCCAATATAGATTAGACCCCTCAGCGCCATGGAAATTAACAAGTAAATTGTTGCTAACCCTACCAATAAGCCCGCCATGGAAATTAACATGTAAATTGTTGCTAACTCTATCGATAAGCCCATTCTTTAATCAACCCAGGAGGCATAACAAACCCATTTGTAGATAATGCATCAACTTGCTTGTTGAACACCCTATGCAGATGTATGGAGGTAACTAGATGAAATAATTCCTTAATCTTTCTGATCCTATTCATCCAGTGACCAAGGAAGGGAGGGGTGAAGGTAGTTTCTTTATTAATCCAACCTATATCCCCCTTTGAGTCACCCAAAATGTGCTCTATTGTGTGTCCCAAACTCTCCATTCAAGCAAAATTAGAAAATATATGTGTGTTGCCCCATTGAATTGTCCAATTGGAAAAGATATCAACAAATTTGTGCTACTTAAAATCCTTGGAATCTTGTGTCCATGAGCCCATCAATATTCCATATAATAGACGCAAATTTTGGAGCCAATATGACCAATGTTATAATGGCAATTCTTGAAATATTGTGTCTAGGAGCCCGTCAATAGCCCATATAATAGACACAATTTTTGGAGCCAATACGACTAATGTTATAATGGTAACTTTCATAGGTAGAGCCATTTCTCCCCCTCCAAATACCCCAACAAATAAAAAATGGAAGTGTTATGACCTCCATCCCCAAATCATATCAGTATTTGAAACATGTCTTAATAAACTAGAAGCACCATCTGCATTGATCCAAAGTCTCTGGAAAACATATATCCATGCAGCAACAGGAAAAGGACACGTAGTGAATAAATGCGTAACATTCTCATTTGAACCATGACATAGGTTGCACCTCCCAGGGCCCTGAAACCCTAGGCTACATAAGTTGTCCCAGGTCCACATCTTTTGAAATTTGGTATGTTTACGTTTGTATTCATGTGCTTTGTCCCATTTCAACATGAGATCAACAATTTGTAATGTTTTCGAGCCGGTAGAACTTGCATCAAAAGAAGATTTAATGACTTGCTGATGTTTAGCGAGTGATTTTGGCTTTCTCTCTTTCTTCCTCCAATTTGAGGATTTGATCAAATCCTAATTGAATAGAGGAAGAAGGATTTTCTTCAATAAATTGTACTAGGGCTAGAGATGAGAGTGCTAAGTTTGAACGTATTACAGATTCTTTCCCATACACTAAGTTAAAATGAGAAGTACCTATTGAGGCCTTCTAAGTTATGTGATCGACCCATAATGCAAATATTAAAGGTTTATGCCAATTCTTTTGGTTTTGATCAACAGTTCTTTTAATAATATTAATGAGATTCTTATTAATTGACTCTCCCAAACCATTACCTTGTGGATATTAATTTGCAGAATGTTTTAATTTAAAACCTCTCTTAAGAGAAAATTCAACTATACTACTGCCAGAAAAATAAGATGCATTATCAAAAATAAGGGCATTACGTACACCAAACCTGATAATGATGAATTGATCAATGAATTCAATGATTGCATCAGAATTGGCTACCTTTGATGGAATTGCTTCTACCTGCTTTGTGAAGTAATCCATGGCTGTAAGGATGTATTTGTGTTGCTTGGAAGAATGTGGAACAATCTCTCCTTTGATATCAAGCCCCCATTGTTCAGATGGTTGCTCAATGTTTACTAGTTGTAAAGAAAAGGGTGGTTTTCTTTGTCTCCCACTAGCAGCTTGGCATATCTTGCATTTCCTGACATAATCATGGGCATCTTTAAACAAAGAGGGCCAATAATATCCAGCATGTATTATTTTGTGAGCTGTAGTATCTCCTCCAAAATGTCCACTTGCTGGACCATCATGTAATTCTTGCAAAACTTTTTGTGCTTCAGTTTTTTCAAGGCATCTTAATAAAATTGAATCATAATTTCTTCTAAATAACATATCATCAATTATTTTGAAGTGTTTTTCTTTTAATGTTAAGCCACATTTGTTTTTGTAACTGAAATCAAGAGGATCATATCCATTTTTCAAGTAAAAGATCAGATCAACAAAGTGAGATTTAGAATTTATGATACTTATCTTGTTCACTTGAAGAGTATTATATGAATCTTCATATTTTGGAATATTAGAAGCTCTTACTAATAACCTACAAAAACCCTGTTCTCTCACAATTTTCGCCAGTTTAATATCAATATCAGACTCTTGTAAGGTTGTTACCCAATTAGCTCTCTTCTCTCCTACTTCCCTTTGAACTAGCAATTGTCTCATTGCAAAGAATGGGACTATTACTTTTGTGTGTGTTTTTAGGAGGAATGGTCTAAAGTGTTTGATAGATTTAAACATAGCGAAAGCTTGTTTTTCAACTTCTAAATAGTTGAGTTCAACACCTTGTAAATTAGAACCGAAGAAGGATATAGGTGCTTCTACTTGTTGGTCATTGATCTATGTTAAGACAACAACATAGAATGTTTCAGTGGCCAAAGTATACAAAATAAAATGACTAGAAAAATTCAGAGTATTCAATGCAGGAGCATTAATGATTGCATGTTTGATCGATTCAAAAGCCTCTTTTTCATTATGTCCCCATTTGAAAACTCAATTTTTCTTAAACATAGTCTACAAAGGTAAGAATATATGAGAAAAATCAGGAAAAAATCTTTCTACAAAATTATTTGTCCCAAAAATGATTGCATTGATTTCTTGTTATGTGTCAAAGAAATATCATAAATCTCTTTTATCCTGTTAGGAATAATATATATGCCATCTTTGGATACAATAAACCCTAGGAGTCTTCCTTCATTAAGAGTGAAGAATGATTTCTTGGAATTTAGAGAAATCCCATACCTTTTACATCGTTCAAAGATCTATTTTAAATCGTGGAGATGATTGGCCCTTTTCTTGGAAAAGACAATTATGTCATCTAAGTAAACAACAATTGACCTATTGATCAAACCTTTGAAGGCTATATCCATTGTTCATTGGAAGGTAGCTCTAGAATTTAACAAATCAAAAGGCATTTTCTGATAACCATATGTTCCCCATTTAGTTTTGAATGTAGTTTTTTGTCTATCATCTAGATGCACCAGTATTTGATTGTATCCTAAAAAACCATCAAGAAAGGACATTAACTTTGAACCAGCTACTGATTAAAGTATCTGCTCCATTGTTGGTAATGGGAAATTATTTTTTTTACATGCCTTATTGAGATTTTTAAAATCTATGCAAATTCTAATATCACCATTCGTTTTCCTTACAGGTGCCAAGTTTGAAACCCATTTAGAATGTTTGACTGGGAAAATTATTTTAGCTTTCAGAAGTTTATTCAACTCTGCTTTTATTTGAATTTCCACACATGGGTGAATTTTCCTTAACTTTTGTTGTATAGGTTTCTCATCAGAAATCATTGGAATTGTGCGTTGAATGATAGAAGTATCATAAGTTTTCAGATCTTCATAATTTGAAGAAAAAACATTTTTGTATTTTTTTAATAATTTGATGGAAGAAAATATTTCGTATGATGTGAGTTCATGTCCTAGATTAGCAATTTGTGGTTTTTCCTCAGTGCCAATGTTTACTAATTCAAACCTTAAAGTATAAATTTGAAATTTTTCATTAGTGACATTTTTGAATCTATCTTTGATATCATAGAGATATTCTAGCTTGACCACATATTTAGGAATAGAATTCTCATTTATTCTTTGTTTTAGTTGAAGATCATGATCGTTTTCATCAATAATCTGATCATCATAAGAATTTTCAGAAGTCAAGAAATTTAAGATGTTTTCATCATAATTAAATACCTGCAAATTGGTGAGATTGTTTGGGACAAATGGTCGAAATATTAATTCAATTGAAAACCTATCTGGATTATAATCCTCAGATGGAAGGAGCTTAGAAGCAACATTAGCCAATAAATCAGCTGTTGCATTCTGATATCTAGGAATAGGATAAATGTTGAATGCCAAAAAATGAGTTATGAGATCTTGAAGAAGGGATTGATAATGTTTGAGATGTCCTGAAAGACAATGGATAGTGTTCCTTACTTGTTTGATGACAATTTCAGAATCACCAAATACTTTTAGATATTGAATATTCAGGCCTATTTCTTTATAGAGCCCTTGATTCAATGCCTCATATTCTACAATATTATTGGTAAACTCAAATTCTAGTCTACATGATAGCATAGTTTTTTCCCCTTCTAGACTAACTAAAATACACCCTACTCCTGCACCGTAGTTGGATTTTGATCCATAAAAATATAAAGACTAAAATAAAGGCTTATCTACAGATTTATTTACAAGTTCATCAACAATACTAATACATGTTGAAGTATCAGTATGAGAAAAATTTTCAATTTGCGATGCGATACTATTAGCAGGAAAAGGCGATTGTTGAGCATTAAAATTTCCAAAGAATGTCTCAGCTGAGTAATTTTTGAGAATGTTGTTATTGAAAGATACAGGTTAATTTTCTTGTTCAAACTCCATTACTGTATGGGCCATGTGTTTTTCCCGGTCTATTTTGATTTGATTTGGTTTCCCTTTATAGGGAAGCCACATGTGAGACCAATCAGTGGAAATGTAACCATGGAGTTTCTCATACCAAACTCTGCTCAGAATTAAACCATAAAACTCAGGGATGTCAGCAATCAATATATCAATTCTTTGAACTACTTTAGGATTAGCCGATAACCTAATGGTAACTGGATTGATCTCTCCTAAAACTTGCACTTTAGTCCGATATAATTGAACAATATGGACTGTAGATTTCTAGGGCTCAATGTTTAATTCAGAGGAAACATAGGCTGGAATTATGTTTGATGAAGCCCCTAAATCTATCAGGAAGTTATGCAGATTTCTATTATAGATCTTATAAGTCAAGAGAAAATGAGGAGTACGAGAATTAGACCTATCTCCGATCAAAACAACACCAGTAGCATCTACTTTATCCGATGGTGTTTTACCTGATCCTTTGGCCGCCTTGGATAACACACTAGTTGGAAGAGGAGAAGAAGGTACTACATTTAACTCTTTAAGTGACAATTTCTGTTGATCTTTGAGCTTACTAAGTTCATATAAAGAAATATTTGCTCGAGTCTTCTTTATGAATTCCACAATGTTGTAATCCATAGAGTCAAAAACTACTAACGTTTTAGATGACGAGGGAGGATTAGAGGATGATGGTTGATTTTGAGTACGCACAACTAGAGTTTTCTTCATGGGAGCTTTCTCTCTAGTAACAGGGCTTGAATTTTTCTTCTTTGGATTTCTTTGAACAGGCTCTGCTGCATTTTTACTTCTGGTATTTACTAGGAGAGCTTCTTGTTCACTTTGAGTATCAGAGTTAGGCAAGATAAAGTCCCACATTCCGTGACATTTGACTGTTTCATCTTCTTCCATTTCCTCCAATGACAAAACTATGTCTTCATCTTCATCGTCATCTAGATCTGATTCTACATTGGATATAGCATTAGGTGGTTTAGGGCCAGTTGACTAATTTCTTGTAAAATTTCTAAATGGTTTTTTAGTAGAAGTTTCAACTACCTGCCTTTTTATTTCCACCATTTCATTGGACATAGTTTTTAGAACCTTTTTTAAACCTTCCATGTCATATGGGTCTTTAAATGCTT
Source organism: Pinus taeda (assembly GCA_000404065.3). Lineage (NCBI taxonomy): Eukaryota > Viridiplantae > Streptophyta > Pinopsida > Pinales > Pinaceae > Pinus > Pinus taeda. The sequence continues at coordinate 107,902 of APFE030525764.1, forward strand.
TCTTTTTTGAATCATCTTTGAAAGTATCCTTTTTGGATTTTCTTTCTTCAAGAGAATTTTTCTTTTCCAAAACAATGATACGTTTTTCAACAACAATTGCTTCCTTCATATTTTCTGTTAATGTGGGTTTGGCAGCCCTATCAACGAAGATGGCTATGTTTGAAGTTAAAGTAGAGATATACCATTCACTTTGTACTTCTTCACTAGGCTTGGATGTTGTAGGAATTTTATTCAACAGTTTATGAAATCGAGAGTTGAAGTCTTTAATGGGTTCCTTGGATTAATATTTCAGATTGGAGAGATCATTAATCAAAGTCGTTGTGGACCTATTGTCTCCAAACTTAGTTAAAAATTGCTCCTGAAAAGCATCCCAACTATTGATGGATCCTAGTGGTAATGGAAAATACCATGATCCAACTGCTCCTTGTAGAGTGTATGGAAATAGCCTAAGAACAACATCTTCTTCTGTTACCCCATTCATGTTTATTGACAACATGAAATTTTTTATATGTTCTTCTGCTAATATGCCAATGCCAGGATTAAACTTTGGTAACCATTTTTCAGGATGGGTTGCTAATTGACTCAAGTGTGCAGTTATTTTGACTGCTCCTGGATTTGTCCATGGCCTTGGCTGAGGTTGATTATGTGCCATTATCGAACTAACAGTAATAGAGGGTGAGGAGGTAGTTGAAAGTGATTGAGTAGAGGATGTTGGAGTATTTGTACCCTTTTGGACTATGATCTTTAGTTGGGTAATGGATGGATGACTTTGCAATGGTTTAGTTGGAATGGATGATGATGAGAAAAGAATCTCACTGTCAAACTCTATAGGTGTCTTCCTAGCTCTTTTTCGACTTGGCAGAGGAAATTCAGTTGGTGGAATACAAAGATTTTCACTCTATGCTCTAGTAAGAGGCTAAGATGGAATATATTGCGAAGTCACACTGCCTTGGGATAACTCAAACTATTCTTGGGATATCAAAAACCCTTGGAGTTTATGAATCAAGGTCTGTATGTCAGGGGGTTCAAGACAAGAATTGTCAGGTGCTTTTAAGTTTTTAGTAATGGGTGTTGTATTTTCCTTTTCAACTTCTCGCTTAAAAATAGGAGATTTAGAATGTGAAGAAGAAGTTGGAGGACATGGTGTGCAAGTTTTACTCTTAGAATAGCCTATGTATTTGGATTCGTTCACCATTCAGATTTCATGCCCTCCTTCTAGCACCAAAAATGTTGATGCCTCTAAAATCCTAGCACCAACATTGGGGACAACCACTCAGTCTAGACCTTAGTACAACTCCTTTTCCATTTGGTCATCGCTCTGACTAGATATTATGGGACCAGTTTCGCATATAATGAATGGTTTGATGGATGATTGTTTTATAATGTAAAATAAGGATGATAAGAGCTTTAACGTGTAACTGAAAAATATATAAATATACTTATATAACCCGAGTACTCTATAAACAATGTGATTTTTGATTATTCCTAACAGATAAGTAATCATACAGATGGCTTACTTATCAATAGAAAGATGCACTTATATATAATGATTACTTTGTTTAAGAAATTAAACAAATTAATTATAAATAAAACATATTGCATTCATAACAATGCATATCGTTGACATATATATTTAAAGTATAACAATTCTAAATCATTAGAAATGACATCATAAGAATTATTTTGAAGAGCATACATACATCAACAATAGCAACTTTTAAAAAGAATGCTCCATCACATAAGGGAACAAGACAAAAGAATATTGATAGAAATACCACATGCATTTGAGTCTTTCCAATGCAAATAACACTTTGAGTCCACTTTCTTATTTGAGAAAACTTCTAGGAGATACAAAAGTGCAGGTCTTGAGAAAGTTTCTTCACAAAAATGTAGAACCTTGATCCACTACCAATAAAAAAATATATTCACAGGTACAAAAGTGTAACTTCTCAAATCAAGTTTTTTATGCAGATTGAGGACCCTTTCTTAAAAGACATGAAAGGGTTTAAATAATAAAATAGGAACTGACAGTCAATAAATATTTCTTTGAGCTGTTGAAACTGCAAATATGAAAATCTGGGATTTGATTTATGAAAATAATAGTGAGATAGCCTTTTAACTGATTCATTGTATCTACTTCTTCTCCTGTACTTGCAGCTGACAAATTGAGAGCATTTTCTGAATTTCCGGAGGATGACTCAGCCTGGAATGTAGTTGAGTTGTGTACATAGCATCCGAAAGCTTGGGAACCATGAGATTGATAGTGTTGGCAAGGCATTTAGTGGCCATCTGCTGGCTGTGTGGATTTAATAGGAAACACAAAATGCATCCCAAGTCAAGTTTTGCACTTTTCCAATTTGTTCTTCTCTGTTGGCCAGATCTTGTCTCCATTTATCTTCTAGCGCTTTTGCTTTCGGGAGTTTTCCTGGAGAGCAATCAGAGATCAAGTTATCTAGATATAAGATGTCATTTACCAACTCAGTCACACTATTCATTGTAGCCCTAGCTCTGGAAGTAGCTCTTTCATCCTTTATTTATTGTGATTCCCACTCTGAAAGCAAGATTTATTTTTGCGATTCTTAGATTTTCGGTAGATTAGCAGCCATCCCTTCTTCTGAACTTTGCAAAGAGAGAAATTATGTTACCTTATCATCTACGTTTTCAAATTCTAGCCCCGTGTCAATTGCCCGTTCAATGAGTGATGCAGTGATAGCGCATAATGTGTCAACGAATGATATTTTATGGCAAAGGATATTTAGTTGCTGAGATAGGGCTTTGGTCACTTCCAAGGATTCTTTCTTGAATTCAAAAATCTTTGTATAACCTTTGAATTTCTCTACCTGTAATTGCAGCTCCGCAACATGTTCTTCTTTAGCCTTATTTTCCTATTGAATTGCCACTTGAAGCTTGCTGAATTCTTGAGACAACTTTTGTTGTTTCTAGAGAGCTTACTGATTGATCATTTGTTTCTCTAGATTTAATTGTTGTTTTAGTTGCTCATTCTACTGTTTTTCTCTGTTAGCTGTTACTCAAGTTGTCCAATCTTCTATTGTTCCACTGTCGTTTTCACTTCAAGTTGGGTGATCCTTAGATCCTTTTCCTTGATCAGTTGGCTAACTTTAGAAACCTTGTCCATTATAGCAGCTACATAGGCACCTGCATATTGAGATAACTTGGTTAAATCCTCAGAATGATTGACTTCTGAGTCTTTCCATAACACATTCATTAGTTCATCTTGAGGAGTTGAGAATGGTACCTCATTAATTTTCTATTTTTCCTCTATCTTTTGACCACAGCCCTATGCTTTGGATTGTAAAATACATCCAGGGGTGGTATTTCCTCTACCTTCAATACAATCTCTTTGGAAGGGTGTTCTAGAATTATTTCAATATCATGCTGAGTGTTAATTGTGCTGACTTCCCCTTCAATTGGAATATTAGTAACAATAGGCTCCTATTTTGCGGGAAATTTTGGCATAATGATGTTTTGGGAGTCATTCTGGTTCTTGGTCATTTGATTGAACTGCTCCCATTCATTGATTAAGCTGGAATCAATATGCACATCGGTATCTAGGAGCTCGTTGGTCTTTTCATTTGTTTGCTTCGTTTCGAGACTCTTCTCCTTTTCAGGACTCTTCTCAATAGTTTGTTCTTCACTGTGGCCTTCTTGCTGCACCATAGGGGTAGTGTTCAATAAATCCAGAGATAGTGTTTGTAACCTCTGTGTCCTGAACTTCATAAATTTATCTATCCCCTTTGCTCCTAATTTGATCTTTGCTAGATGTTTTACCCATGAAAATGACTCAACCGAAGAGAACAAGTCATCATAGTCATCTTTCTCATGTTCAAATTTGGCAAGTTTCACTTAAGTGGTAAAGTTGTAAGCCTTTGCTTTTGGATCATACCGTCTCTTAGGAATGACTGCTAACTTCAGAATTTTTATCTTCACTACTTCTTTCTCTGCATGTTTGAAATCGTGTTGTGAATAAGTACCACAATAGAGGGGAAATGAAGGCCACATTTGTTTCTTGGACTCTTTGAGGTTCTTGGACATTCTTATTTCTATTATCTCGTAAGTTATTTCTCTGGCCAATAGCTTATCAGGAATGTACCAATGGAGAAAATGTGGATCTGTGGTGCCGGAAAAAAGTCTAACAGAGGTGAAATTTTCTTCATCGAACCAATTGTCAATTGATGTTAGGTCAATGCTAGCCTCATCGGATAATCGAGGACTAAGTTTTTTGAATATGGCCTGATGGACAGGCGAAACAAAACCATGGCAAATTATATATATATGATATTTATAATGGGCCTTCCACAAATACTTATGATAAATGTGAATAGGAGTTGGGTCTTGAGGAGTCCATTTGCAACCTAGAATGGGGTAGTCAGAATTGAAATAGATGGTATCCATGATGTAGGCCCTCATATAGAATGGGGGTGTTATCTAGGTAGTTACAAACATATTTCCTCTATAATCAAGGATTTGGTTGGCCATTTTATCTAATAAAATGGTTGCCCAATCCATGATATAAGAGTGGATTATTGCTTCCATTAAAGGCACCATTTCTATGAAAACCTAGTTGTATTAGAGACTCCAAGGAGTCTACATATCATAGCACCAGCATAGAAATAAGGAGATGCTAAGGAGTCTACGGAGTACATACCAAAGGATTCATGCTTATGCTTGTTTGGGAAATGTCTCCATTACCTTATAGGGTTTGACTGTACATCGTTTTCCTTGGCTAAATCTTCTAAAAATGCTTTGTTGTAATGTTTTCGAGGGTCTGGCAAATGATACACCTTCTTGATATCTTTTGCCTTGAATGTCCTGAACATCCTTCCATTGGCTGTATAGAATTCTCTATTGGTTATGTTGATACTCTCTATTACCCATCTCACGAGGTCATTGTATGGTAACACTTTCGCATGGGTTGCTATTTTGTGGAGGAAGGAGCTGGCTAAATCATTAAGAGTATTTTCTGATTTATTAGTTGAACCAACCGTTGCTCCTTCTTCAATTTCAGTTGGATCCTCAGCTTCGAGTAGATTATATATGCCCTCCCATGAATTCTTGCCAAGGCCTGAATAGGTAGTATTAGCTATCAGTACCAACTTCGTTGGTTCATCTTTTGCTATGACAGGGACTTTTTCTTTCCGAGATTTCTTAGACATTTTGTTGGATTGATGCTTTCAGATTCACTCTGCAAAGTGAAACAGAAGGATGCAACAATGCAAAAGCTTGTTTAAAGTTAATACTCATCACACATGACTAAAAACAATTAAGCGTAATAGATGTTATGGATCTATGATATGTTAAGCCACCACAGATGAATTTCTTGAAGGATTCAACCATAACTACTTATTAATGATTTCCCCGTAACTTTCAACGTGGAACTTTAATGTCATGATGATATGTCACATCGCAAATATATAACCGTCCTTTTTAGAATGTGTATCATGACTTCCCGATCAACGATTAACAATAATTTCATATCGTAGATCGGGAGTTACAAGTGCCATGCTTAAATGGTTCCTTTCCATGGTTGTGATTGTGACCAATGGTGAGCTGGCATGGGGATGCTGCATGCTTTAAAATTGATAAATCGTTTAAATTTTCTTTATAATTGACTTATAACTTTAAACCACACATGTCCGTAATACTTCATGATTGTCCTTTATGGAAAGCGCGCTACACAATAATGAAATTGCATCGGAAGATTTCAAATGGGCTTTTGGGGCGTGTTTTATGATTTTAGCGATGTGTGATTGTGATTGGCTTATCGCATCAGAGGATTTCTATGGAACACTTCAGACGCCTTCTTGATGAGCAGCGATATGTGATTTTTGATAGAGTTATCAAATCGACGAATATCAAAGGAACACTTTAAGTTCACTATTGAAATAAAGGATGTGCGCAATGCGACATATTCCTTTTATAATTGTTTTCCTTCGATAAAGCTTTATGATAAGGTTTTATTATAATTCAAATCGGATCGGCCCTTATCAAGAGGAATTTCATGGGTTCGATATATTTGCAAATTGTGATTGTGATTTAACCTATACTAAAAGTAAATTTTATATAACCTATTATAAAAATTGATTTTCAAATGTTTTATTGATTTTATTTATATTCTAAAAGTGGACCCATTTCTTATTAAAGTTTTAAATGAAAAATTTTGAAATGGGGAGGGTTGTTGTATAGGACAACACCAAGTATGCATACTTTTGCGCATTATCTTGTCCTTTTAAAGCTAGTACAATTGGTACTAAATTTATGGAAATGATTCAAAAGCTACATGGAAACCAAAAGTTATTGTGTGTGACAGGGATTTCATTTTCACTAGAATTTTTTGTACAAAATTATTTTCTTTTCTTGGTACTCTATTAGCTCATAGTTCATCTTATCATCCTCAATGTGGCAGAAAAACTAAGATAGTGCTCAAATATTTGGAAGGATATCTTCAGTGCTTTGTATCTGATAAACAAACATAATGGGTCAAGTGGTTACCTCTAGCTGAATGGTGGTATACCACTTTCCATACTGCAAGAAAAATGACCCCATTTATGGAAGTTTATGGATATCATCCACTATCAATCACATCATATTTAAGATACAATTCTAAGGTTTAAGCAGTGGAAGATCACATCGAGCATCAACAATAATTTCTCCAAATATTAAATGATAACCTTACTAGAGTGTAGAATTGAATGAAACAATAGGCAAATCAACGTCGGAGTGAAAGACGTTTTGATGTAGGTCACTCGGTATTTTTATGGCTACAACCATATAAAAAAATGTACCTCAAGCAGGCTACAAAGGATAATAAATTATCACCGAAGTACTATGGTCCTAAAAAAGTGTTGCAAAATATTGGTACTATGGCATATAAATTGGAGCTTCCTGCATCTTCTTGAGTAACTCTAGTTTTCAATGTTTCATGCTTAAAGAAGGTTATCAGTGACAAGATTCCAGTTCAAACAGTATTTCCAGAACTTGACAAAGAAGGAAAAATCATATTAGAGCTAGTAGTAGCCACAAAAGCAAGAACCTAATAGCTATGGAATCAATCAATTTTGGAGTATCTCATTAAGTTGAAGAACTTACCTACTAAAGATTTCATATGAGAGGATGAGATTTTTACACAACAACATCCAAAACTACTCAAGTGTTGAGGACAACACTTTTTTGAAGGAGAGGGGCATGCTAGGTCCCTATAATACTAGTGTATCCCCCTTATTGTTATTCTTAGTGTAGCACCCTATTGTTATTTTTGTGCCCATGTAGCCCCCATATTGTTATTTTTGTGCCCCATATAATCCCACCATTGTTATTATTGTTATGTAAGCTTTGATTATATTGTGACCCCTTAGACTCTTATATACCAAGGAGCTCTAGTCAATTCTATCATCCAAGAATTGTTCGTTTATGTAATGTAAAGGAGATTTCCCCCATGAAGAGGATAACTTTTAAGTTGTTGATCTATATTTTCTTTTATTTTGTGAGTTGGTTGCATAATAGTTCTTCTTTGTGATATTACTGCTCATTTATTTTTAGAGATGCCAAGGAATATGACAAAAGATGTGATAGCTTTCAAAGAATGGGAATGCCCATTAAATTAGATGAGATGCCTCTAAAACATTAAGTACTCATTGAGACTTTTTAAAAATGGGGTCTATATTTTGTTGGTCCAATGAATCTCCCATCGAAACAAAAGAGGTACATCTTTTTTTGTACAAACTATGTTGAAAAATGGGTAGAAGCTAAGCCACTTTTGCTACTAAAAATGTCGTAGTTACATTTATTTTTGAGGACATTTTCACTTGTTTTGGTTTCCTAATGGAAATTGTGATAGATCAAGGTGCTCAGTTCACATCTAAAATTGGTGTAGAAATTTATGGAGCAATAAAAGGTCAAGCATCGAAAATTCACTCCATCTCTTCCATAGGCTCATGGGAAAGTCGAATCTACCAACATGATAATTGAAGCTATACTGAGAAAAGCATTACACTTACCTAAAAGAGATTGGGCAAAAAGTTTTGTAGACGCACTTTGGGAATACTACACCACATCGAGAAACACTACTATATATACTCCTAATGAGCTTGTGTATGGGAAGTAAGTGGTTTTTCCACATGAATCCCAACTGGAGACATTTAGAACAACACCAAAGTTGGGGCTTGATCTATCTAAAACTTGAGAACAAATATTGACATAACTTAATTAGCTAGATGAGATCTGATAAGATTCCTTACAAAGAAAAAACATAATTTGGCAACAAAGAACCAAGTGGCGACAAATTCATGAAAGTCAATAAATTCAAGCTAGGTGATTGGGTTCTTATTTTTTATTCTATGTTTTAGTATTTCGAAGGAAAATTTTACGCACATTGGCTTGGTCCCTATGAAATATATTCTATTTTTTATAACAGGGCAATAAGAACTAGGACTATTGATGAAGAAAAGATGATATTCCTTGTTAATGGCATAGGCTAAAATTATATCATAAGCCTTTGAAAAGAGAGAAAATTCTTAAAGATCTACAAGATAATTCTAATTTTGAGTTGGTAAGGAAAGCGGAGTCTCCTTCCATACCATAAAAGGAGTTGTAGTTTGTTTTTCTCAAAAATAAAATAAATAAGGAAAAATAATAATAATCAAAAGCATAGTTATGAAAACGAGCATTGTTGGCATTCCTATGTGTCAAATCCTAGCTGAAAACCATGGAACCCTTCGTAGTTTTGATTTTCAAATTCCCCTTTTATTTTTCCTATTTTTCTTTTGTTCCGCCTTCCTCCTTTTAAATTCCAATAAATTTTTGAATTTCTAATAAAGTCTTTGGAAGAATTTATTTCTCCTATAAAAAAAAAAATCTTAGCATTCATGAGCATCGTCAACAAAGATAATCAACTTTCAATAGCAACAACAAGTTTCAAGAAAATAATGAAGAAGCTAAAAAATCATTAACATTTTGTAGCTAATTTCATATTATACATCCAATGATAGACCTACAAGAATTTTTAACAAACAAGCATTCACAAGTCATCATGAACCTGCAAAGAAAGGAAAGTAATTATATCAAAGGTATGTACATAGGGTATTAAGTCAATTTTCATTAAAGAAATAAATAGATATGTTAGTTTATTTAGTGTTTATGATACGTATTTTGAAATGATGACCGCAATTATGACCTTACTGATCACTTTATCATATCCTTCATTCTCATATACTAATCCATCACATCAAAAATCTCTTCCAGCATATAAATTATTTCAAATATCCCAAATTCTTATGGTCCTACAAAATATAATCTCTTGAATCATGGAAATCATTAATGAAAGAGGAAGAGTTTCATTAGAGTTAGACCACTACCTTTGAAATATATTTCACTCCAAATGTGACCATAAGACAATTCCATTTCCCTATTTCTTCATACATCCCTATCAAAAGAGGCAATTTGGGGGCATGACTTATGTTCCACAATGGGTGTTATTGTTTGATATTAGTCGAATGGAACAAATTTCCTCAACGCCTATGCACAAGTTATAGATCAATAAAAGAAGGTAGGATGGCTTAAATTCTTCAAAAATTCTGATGGTTACGAAGCTCAAGCCACTAAAACATTTTCTGAAGTGTTTGATGTAGTGGAAGCTGAGATTGTGGATATAACATTGAAAATAATTGAATCCCTCGTAGCAGAGGCACCATAGCTCCCAAGGTATGGAAAAAGTTGGTTTCAAAATGAAGGACTCAAGGATGAGTAGTGGAAGTCCTTCCTACATAATCTAGGTATGGACACTTCAACTTTCAAGAAAGTAATTCCAATCAAAACACTCAAATCTAAAAGGAAAAACTTGTTATTAGTTCTTCAGAAATTTCTTACTTGTGAAGGTAGATTTTGAAGCCTACTCTTTTACCATGCCCGATTGTTAATGCACTTTATTAAATAAGGGGTTAAACCTTCCATATTACTTAATGTCGAGCCTTAAAAATGTGGCTTTTAATATAGAAAGAGACTCTAGGAATATTGCCAATGCTCTATATCACCAAAAATTGGTAAAATATCTTATTGAGGAACATTTGAATACCATTGGTGATAATTGACATGAATGTTTGGTTAGGAATCATTTCATAGAAGTTTCAGAAGAAGAGGAATGACCAAAGCCTGAAAGAAGTTGGCGTAGGGTTCCTCAAAGCCCTAACCCTCAGCTTGCAATAGTTGAAGCCAAGGGTTGGATAGTTAATAAACCTGTCGAAACATAGACTCAACACAATGAGATATAAGAGGATGTTTTCCTCAGTCAATTTCTAAACAAATCTTAAAAAAAGAGAAAATGTTAAAAGAAAGAAAGCCAATGAAGTTGTGGAATACACAGAGATAGTAAAGGAGAACCAAAGAGAAATGCAGAAATAATGAAACAAAAGGAAAATTATATCAAAAGTAGTGGAGCCTAAACAAAAAATAAGGAGAATTGAAGGTATTTCTAAGAATTCAAATGAGAAAAAAAGTTGAGGACCTTAAGAGATCATCGATGTAAATGAAGGAAACAATGTTGAGGTAGAAGTGATATTAGAACCTCCAAGTCCAGCAACAAAGACTCTTGAGATCGATATCGTTCAACAACATATCTATGATTACTTGGAAACTATAGAACAAAGGGAACATAAAAAGGTAAATTATCCTATTGAAACTTAGTTTTATGAGGAATCTTTACATAATGACATTCCTATGACTAGTACTGGTACTTCCCACAAAGAACAAGACGTTGTTAATGCCTTGAAGTAAGAAGTGTATGCATTGGAGTTGTTCAATAGACACATCAAAGATTAAAATGAAATAATGAAAGATGAAGATGAGACTATGTTGCTAAGGATTAGCTATTGGTATAAAAGAATAAAAAATTAAGGCAAATAACAAGGGCCTTAGATAGAAAGTTAAAAGGCTACAAGGAAATATTTTGATGAGGAAGCCTCGATGGTCATTGAATGTACAAAGTAAAAGGACATTAACAAACATGGATGGTTTTATCCAAGCATCAGAGGAAGTTAAGTGACAGAACATCAATTTAGTTTCTGCAAATTTTGTGCATGAGGACATGCAACATCTTCAGCGTGGGGGAATGTTGGATCCCTGAATTGTCCTCATTTTGACATTTTTTTTGCATTTCTTTTCAATTATTCCATATAATATTTTTCTAAATTTGCAAGCTATAAGGTCATCCAGGTCATCCTCAAGTATAATATAAGGTATCATTCATTCATAGCTCATAATCTAATATTTCTTTGTTAAATTGATTAAAATATTGCTATGGCTACCGAATTGTATTTCTTCCATTGCTGATTAGAGTTTATGCAGCCAAGTCCAATGTTGAATAGGTTCTCAAGAGTTTGAAGATGAACAAGATACATGGAAAAGCACCAAATTTTCATTAGAAGGATATCCACCTATTTTACTTACTCGAAGATCATAGAATGTGAGAATCTAATTAGTCAAAGAAAAAGTCAAACTTGGTTTGTTCTCACATAGAACATCATGGGAAACAGTTCCATCGTCAAACGAGCGTGGAATCAACCAAGTGAGATTCTAAATCTCTAGATGATGATGTGTTGATATTTGTTGATTGAGAACCTTCATGTTTCACTCTTCGCTTAGGAAATCATGAAGAATATTTATTTTTTTTTAATTAGGAAACTTAAGTGTCAATTGAGGAACTTTCCTCTCAACATTGTTTTCTTAGAAACTGTTGACTAAAGAATAGTATAAATTGATTCAATCTAAAGCAAAGAAAATCAAGTTTTAAGATCTATAATTATTGTTACTCTCTGACACTTTAATTTGGTGAATGCAAATACCTTGTTCCTATACAAATGCATTTGTGATCTCATTTTTCATTTCAATTTCCATGCCTCGTGCTCACCAAGAGGGCCCCCTATTAAGTTGTGAGATACTCTGGTGTTGTTTGATTTCAATCTTTTGGTAGTTATTTCAATTGTTTAGATGCCTTTTAGTTTATTTGATGCTATATTTTCATACATATTTTACTCATTATCGTTTTGATTTCAATAGGTTGAGTTCTGAACATTAAAGACAAAAACACCAAAACAATTATTTATTAGCTTGTTTATTTAATTTACTTACTTAATTTGAGATTTAATGTTTGGATTAGTTACGATTAAGAGTTTTCTACTCTAGTAATCTACAAAGACTTAGTAATCTATAAAGACTTCTAGTTTAGATCACTGCTTTTTAATTCAATTATTTCCTTTCTCGAGTTAGTTTCAGTTTTTCCTCATAATTAGTTTTCCTGGTGCATTATTTGAATATAATTGATTTCAAAGAAGCTAAAGTAGTTTCATATTAAGTCAGTAAGAATATATTTATTTCAAATTGAATAGAATAAACTTTCAACTCTATTGAATAAAATAACCTTCAATTCAGTTCGATAGCATAAAATTTCAATTCTACTTAATAAAATAGTTTTTCAATTTCTTCCCATAGAATAGTTTGCATTGCATTGATTACTTGCATAAGTTGTTTTCAAGTTTCTCTCAATTCAAAAGGTATTATAGAAAGAAAATGTGAATACATAGGAATTAGTCTTGAATAGATTAAGATTTATAACTCGCATTTATATTTCAGATTAAAAACAAAATCATAACATATATTGTATAAACACTTCACAAGTACACAAGCCGTGGTCAATAATTTAATGAAATCATTTAATCAACCATTAAATTACCAAAAAAATAACATTAAGAGAAAATTACTTCACATGGAAAAATCATTGTGCTAGAGGGTTCTAAAATAAAACAAGAGAATGGGCATGCAGAAAGGAACCTCCTCAGACCTTTCAACGCTGCCAACGAAGTTACAACCACAAAACAACCAGCCTAACTAGTGGCTTCAATCACCAGCTTTCTAGAGACAATGGAAGAATTTTTTAAAAGGCTACTTTCTAATCTTCTTTCTCATCCATGCGAAGCAACCCCTTCATCTTCTCATCTATCGAAATTTTTTTGATGGAGTAAGCTACGACAGAGCCGGTGTCAGCAACACACCACATTTTTATAATCGATAGGAGTCCCAATTTCAAGAATATTTTCGATATAGTCTTCTATCATTGCCTTACAAATTGTCATGGGCTACGCGTGTTTTTTGATAACAATGAGCTTTACACCAGAGATACTCTCTTCCTAGCAATCCTCGAAGCCATTTTTTTCGGGAAAATCAATATTGCAGATGTAATAAGAATTACATTTATGGAAATATTTTCATGTCCATAACCCGTCAAGTCGAATTAGTCAGTTACAAAATATACATAATATTTGAATGAAGCAAAAATAAAGGGAAAAAATCTCAATCTGAAAGTAGTTCATGTTTCTACATTATTCTTCAATCCATCAAATCAATCCAATTAGGTGAACAAGCCGAATAGTAGAGTGGAGTTGTAGATGAAAGAGAAAACTACCCATAGTCAGTTTTCTTCTATATTTAATTGTTCATTAGGTTGAAGATTTTTCTTTGAAATGGTCGAGAATATTGTCCAGGGTTGTGGTTCTGTTGAAATTGTAATTTCAACTGCAGTAAAAATTGAACAAGCCGCAACTACTTTACTTCAGCAAAAACATGCAGTTTTTTCTTGCGATGCGATCATATCACAAATCACATTTCTTTATCCTTGCCTTAATTCTGTTTTCCTTGTTTTCTGTGATGCGATCTTATCGCAGATTGCAAATCGCATGCATGCTTGGATCCTCCATTTTGTTCACTTGATTTCTCTGATTGCGATGGTGTGATGCCATCCAATCGCAAATCGCACCAATATAATAGTGTTCCATTTTTCCTCCCGCAGATTGTGATTCCGCGATGCGATCCAATTGAAGTCAATGATTGCGATGGTGTGATGCCATCCAATCGCAAATCGCACCAATATAATAGTGTTCCATTTTTTCTCCCGCAGATTGTGATTCCGCGATGCGATCCAATTGAAGTCAACGGTTGAAGTACAGGCCTGCAGCAAATGAATTTGACGTGAAGTAAAAGTTTCATTTACCTAAAACAGTAAATGTAATTTACTGTGGGTTGGTAAGTTTTGGTGAAGTTTTTAATTTTATCATTTTCTATGAGCAAGAGTATGGGCACAAGTAAAAGTTGGTAAAACCATTTGAATTTTATTGTTTTCATTTTCACGGCAGCATGGAAAGTGAAAACAGATGTAAGTTTTTGGTTGTCATATATATATGTAATGTATTTTGGTGGACAATATAATCGAAAAAGAGAGGTACAACAGTGCGTATGTAATGTTCTGAATATGCAAAAGGAAGGACGCAGCAGCGTGAAAAATATCTATGTGTAAGTAGTGAAATGTTATTGGTGAATCCCTCTGTGAGAGAGGAAGATCATAATTTGTAACAACAGTTTTGTTTTTTTTTATTAATGAATAGAAATCCTTGGTGTGTGAAAACTCTCTCCACTAAAAATAAATTTTAAATTTCTGCTGTGTTAAAGATCCTGTGCAGAAGAATAGAGCATTGTCTCTGTCTGCAGTTTATGTTGTGTTTTTGGGATTTTACCAGAAAAATCCCCAACAGTGGTATCAGAGCAGGTTCAGGCTCTTTAAAGGTGTAAAGAAGTTGAAGGAAGGTTCCTTTTGTTGCAGCAGTAAATCTTTTCCAGCAAAGTGAAGTCTCAGATAAAAGGATCCAGGTATTTCTTAGATTTTTGTTGTGTTGCTGCTGAAGAAACAATCAGTTATTTTAATACACAGTCAAACATTTTATAGCATAGTTAAAGAGTGCTAGAATGGCCAGCACCAGCACTAACATGGGTATGTTTAATCCTCAATTCCCACAGTTCAATGGGAAAAACTATGACTATTGGGCAATAACCATGAGAGCCCCGTTTGCCTGTCAAGATTTATGGGAATTAGTTCAAGATGGTTTTGAAGAGCCAGCAGATGAAAATGAGTTTAACAGATTAACTCAGGAAGAGAAAGATCTATTGAAGAGTAATAGGAAGAAGGACTCAAAAGCCCTTGTATTTTTGTATCAAGCAGTGGACCAGAGTGTGTTTCCAAGGATAGCAGCAGCTAAGACATCCAAAGAAGCATGGAAAACTCTCAAGACAGCCTATCAAGGCATGGAGAAAGTGAAGACAGCAAAACTACAGTTACTGAGGAGAGATTTTGAGAATATTTGCATGAAGGAGTCAGAAAATATTGACTCATTCTTCACATATGTAATTGGATTGGTCACACAGATGAGGACTCATGGAGAAGTTCTTGAAGAAAGGATGATTGTGGAGAAACTATTGAGGGTCCTTCCCTCAAAGTTCGATGTGATTGTCACGACCATAGAAGAGACAAAGGATCTCTCAAACTTTTCAGTTGATGAACTTCGTGCATCACTGATAACACATGAGCATAGGTTGAGTAGAAATGAAAACTCATCTCTAGAGCGAGCCTTCAAGACCCAGATGTCCTTTGGAAGAGGAAGAGGTCAAGGCAGAGAAAACAAGAGAGGAAGAGGAAGAGGTCAAGGCAGAGAAAACAAGAGAGGAAGAGGCAGAATCCAAAACAGAGGTGGAAGAAACAGTCCAACAAATGCTCAAGGAAGAAGCAGCAATCCAAATCAGAACCAAGGCCAAGGCAACAACCAACAAAGTGGACAATATCATGCTCAAGGACAAAGGTATGAAAAATCCAATGTCCAATGTTATTACTGTAAAAAATATGGGCATTATGCCA
>APFE030525768.1:0-48760 GCA_000404065.3 Pinus taeda
GTGCAGTCGGGAGCTTGATGTATGCAATGGTCTGTACTAGACCAGACATTGCACATGCAGTGGGAGTATTGAGCAGGTTTATGTCAAAACTAGGGAAGGAGCACTGGACAGCAGTGAAGCGGGTTTTTAGGTATTTGCGTGGCACTAGTGATATGGTTTGTGCTACCAAGGAAGACCAGGATTGGACAGAGTGTTGGATATCCGTGGCTTTGTTGATGCAGACTGGGCTGGAGATCTGGATCAGAGAAGATCTACAAGTGGGTATGTGTTTAACCTATTTGGAGGTGCAGTCGGTTGGATGAGTAAGAAACAATCTGTAGTGGCACTATCAACTACAGAGGCAGAATACATGGCAGCCACTCATGCAAGCAAGGAAGCAGTTTGGTTGCAGAGATTGTGTTCAAGTATGGGGTTCGTAGAGGGAGCTATAAGGATAGACTATGACAGCTAAAGTGCAATTTTCTTGGCAAAGAACCCTGCTTATCATTCAAAGACAAAGCACATTGATGTTCAGTATCACTTTGTGAGGGATATGATAGAAAACAAAAAGGTGTTGCAGGTAAAGGTGGACACTTTGAAGAATACTGCAGATGCATTGACAAAATCTATTAGCTCTGAGAATTTCTCTTGGTGTAGAGAAACAATGGTTGTTTCAGGGCTGGAAAAATGACTAAGCTCTCCTGTGGCCCCCTATGGAAAGAAAACAACAAGTGGGAGATTGTTGGGTTGTGCTATATTCTTTCCACATAGTTAACAGGGGTTTAAGGGGTACCCGTAACCCCACTTTATGGGGTCCGGGGCAGCGCCCTGGAAAATTTTGATTTTGGACCCTATGTTAGGTTGGGCGGACCCACCTATGGTTTTGTGCATGATTTTCGCACATGTTTTTTGGACGCAATGGTTTTCGGTCCATGGTTTTGGAAGCAATGGTTTTCAGTCCATGGCATTAGATGCTTCAGCATGTATAAATATGTATTGTAACATTGAAAGGAACATAAAGAAAAATCAAGCTGGTAGTCCCGGTTTTGGGATCCAGTGGGAAATCTCTGTGTATACGTCTTTTATGTGTTATGCTCTCGCGTTTTTATTTTTTCCTGTGATTTAGAATTCGTATGTAGGTAATTTCTGTACGGGGTTAAAACCTACAACAATCGCATTCTTTATAACTAAGACTGATAAGTGGATTACCAAGATCAGATTACCATTAAGATGTGTTGTGTGTTAAGTTATTATGCATTTGTATTTGGCTTTCAAGCGTTGTTCCATATTCTATCATTAATCAGTACTGTTATATTTACCATGTGCTATTCGATTCATCTTTAATGATAGTGGATTGCCATTTGATTTCTGTAGAACACGATTGTTTCATTTATTCTTGTAGACTAAGGTGTTGTTTCTTATTGAATTCAATTGTTGTTACATTTCCTAGCTGCTGTTCCATTTCATGTTATTCGCATTATCTTTGCTTTGGTCTGAAGAACGATCTAAAACTGTAGTGGGCATTGACATTTGTTGTCTAGTTTTGAGATTGATGATCTGTTCCTTGATTATCTTCAGCTATATCAGTTTACAAAGGGATGAGTTACTGTTACTGTATCCTTGACTGATCATTTGCTGTAGTTTTCTGAATGCATGATTTAAGTCTTAAGGTGCTTTGCTGTAAGTAGATCCCATTTTGAGCATCCATTTATCTTTGTATTTTGAGCACTGTACTACATCTTTGATAACATTACTCTTGAGTAAATAGCCACCTCAGACTGAGTACATTCTTGAAATAAAAAGTCATCCCTGGGTTGACAATTAATGTGAAGGTAATTAGGAGTTAAAAAGACCCTTTTTATCGCCTGACATTTTGGCGCCGTTGCCAGGGGGAGTGTGGCCATTTTTAAAGAGTAGTGTGCATATGATGAGTGCCTGTTAGGAAGGAATTGGGTATTAAAAACGGAAGGTAAGAACCTGCGTATAGGAGCATGTAAAAGCCCTGCTCCCCCCCTCACTTTCCAACATAATTTTTAAAGAACTTAGGGTAGAAATAGATGTTTGAATTTCTGTGTGAATGAAAAAAAATAGAAATTTTGAAAAACAAATCTCATGAGTTCACTTAAGTGGTGATGTAAGCACCATCCATTTCACTAACTGATTGACAGGAACTTTTGAAGAAGGAGCCTCGAAGAAACACATGAAGAACATCTTATATTATGGTAAGAAATGGCTCACATTTCTACTTTTGAATTTCCTATCAAGATCAGGAGGGTGACACAATGACATAATTCCCCATCTTTACCACATTCATGGTTTAGCAAATGAAGATCCAGATACATTCTTATTTGAGTTTGAAATACTTTGTAGAGGATATGATTATTGTACTAATGATCAAAGATTGAAAGTGTTTCCTCTTACTCTAAAAGGAGCAGCTCTCCGATGGTTCATGAGCGTAGGTGGGAATTGCATCCAATCATGGGAGGACATGAAGAACATATTCTTGAAGAAGTACCAAGACTATTGCAAATCCAGTGAAGATATTTTCAGTATGATAC
This sequence comes from Pinus taeda, assembly GCA_000404065.3. Classification (NCBI taxonomy): domain Eukaryota; kingdom Viridiplantae; phylum Streptophyta; class Pinopsida; order Pinales; family Pinaceae; genus Pinus; species Pinus taeda. The sequence continues at coordinate 2,538 of APFE030525768.1, forward strand.
AAGGGGAAGATGAAAGTTTGGAGGACTATGTAGATCGATTTCAATACAACCTTCAAAAATCAAAATATAAGCATTTGGAAAAAGAGATCTTAAAAACACTCCTTCTTAAAGGAATCAAAGATAAATTTTTAGAACTCTTAAATCTGAGAGGAAAAGGTGATGTTTTTCAGTTGTCATATGATGATGTTTGTGAGTTGTGCATAAGGTATTCAAGAGGAATCTCCAAGGCTAGTAAGAATTCTAGAGATGTTTGTTCTTTCTTTTCCAAATTTGCTACCAGAATAGGAGACATAAGAGCTAAAATCAATGCTTTATTTGAAAATTTTAAAGTTGATTTTATTAGCTCTCTAAATGAAAAATTGGATGCTTTGCAGGTTCATAAAAATCAAGAATTTGATGAAGTGGTTTTCACTCATGACCGAAAGGAGCATACCATAGATGGTTACTCTTCCTTATCTAGGATGGAAGTATCATATCAAAGAGATGGGGAAGCTGCAACAAGGCCTACAGGTATGGTTCAAAACACTTTTTCTCCATTCTCGTACTTGCATAATCCATTACGGAATAGTAATGTGTTAGGGCAGCCATGTCAATTTGAATATAACCACCACCAATCTTATCTACAAGCTTGGCATGGTTCACCTTACGATTGCATGACTACTCTCCCTCATCTTGTAGCACAAGCACATTCTCCATATTCTCCACCAGCTCTTCCCCAACATCTTGCTTGCATATCAAATTTATCCACTCAACCCAACCAACCACATCATCACAATGTTCCATTCCTTACACATTTTCCTGCTCAACTAATTCCACACCCTCACCACAATAAACCAGTATAACATGCTTACAATGTTGAACTGCCAAATTTACCCACCCTTCCCACCCATTCTATCTCACATGCGCCATTAGAGAAAACTTACAATGAGATTCAGAATGTTTCAAATTCAAAAATTGTAGAAGCTATGGAAAAAAATGAGGTTTCTTTTAGTTTGCATCAACAAGCTAATTTAAAAGATCAAGAACTTCATGATATGATGGCTATGGGAAATCAAGAAAATAAAGGATATATTGAATATTGGTTTCACTCCATCACTTGTTTGCATCATCACTCCATACTTCAACAATTTTTGACACCATATTTTCAAGGGAAGTTGGCTTCTCATATCCTAATATTCATTAATATGCATTTTTCAAATTTGGGTATGTGCATACATGAAGCCCTATTTCGAAAATGGTTCCATTGGAAGTACTCCTATACGTAGTCATATTCATTTTTCAAATAAAAATAGGTTAGTGTAGAAAATAAAATAAATAAAGGAATAAATAAATGCATTTTGTTTTTTTTTTTAATGTAAAACTAGTTGTTTTTTTGTTGCAACATGTTGTGGAAATCAACATCGGTGATAATTTTTGTAATTAATTTGTTTATGTAGATGAATTATATTGAAAATAACAATTCTACAATCACTTATATTCATTTTTATCACCAATTTGAAAAAATGCTTCAATATCATATTTTTTTGGCTTGCGGGCTTGATGAATTTTTTGAAAAAACAGTCGGGACAGTCATGTTTTGAGGGACAAAAAAGGAATATTTTTAAAACTTGTTTCTATATTACGTAGCCCTTGATGTATACTTTTCAACCTAATTTGAATCACTCAATTTGGATTTGAAACGAAAACGTTAGAACCAAAACATTGACCGGATGTCTAGCGGGCAGCTCAGGAACAGAGTTGGGACAGTCAGTTTTTGGAGGCCTAAATGAATGAATTTTTAAAACATGTTTCTATGTTAGATTCCCCTATAAATATAGTTTACAATGCAATTATAATCACTCATTTTTGATATCGTATGGGGAAGTTATGATCAAAATACTAACTATCTATTGTAAATCAACACTCTTAAACCTCTTCCTTTCCGGTTGTTCTTTACAGTATTTGACCTATCAATTCATCTTGTCTTCAAAACTTGTTTCTATTTGAGATAAATAAATTAATATATTTTCATTTCCAATTTTAATCATTCAAATCCGACATCAAACGAAAAATATATGCTTGAAATATCAATTGTTGGTCTAAGCTGGGTAATCGAAAATGACTCTATTATGCAGGTTGTTCTAACTAAAATTGACATATCATATCATTGAAATTTTAAAACCTATTTCTGTTGGATATACACCTTTGAATTATCTCTCATCTAGATTTGGAATCACTCAATTTGGACAAAAAACAAAGAAGTTGTGATTAAAACACTGCAGGTTAGCATGATTGGCCACTGCTCTCCCGCAAATGACAAATAAATCTTACTTTGTTATTTTCTCCGTGGCTTTGTTCTAAAGAGTAACTACTTGTTAGTTTTTTTCATAATTCTTGTATTAGGGGAGCCTGTGCACCTCTTTCTCTCCATGATTTAATGTTTTATTGCAGGTAGATACTCGTTTTTTGCAAGTCCTAGGAGAAAAAGAATGTCAATTTATGGACAAGTGATTCTTGAAAGAAATTTTTAATGAAACAAGAGAATTTCATCCAACTCATTACCAAATGGATTCATAAGAAATGAAGAACTGATTTCCATTTGAATATTCATGTCTTGTCACTGTTGCCAAATTTTTTTTCAAAGAGATCATTTTTTTTACATAACATCATAGCTGTTGTAACTTAATTTATTTATTCACATATTGTTTTTAAATAAAATGTTGTTTCTTTTCTGATTTCTCTTATATTTTGTGTTTCAGGTGTTTCTTCATTCAAATTTTAACATATCTTCAGCATCAATGCCGTGAACAGCTAATTTGTTTTTTTGCATGTTTGCATTTTATGATTGTCCATTTTTTTGTTCCTTTTTCACGTTTCGATGTTCCTTTTCGAAATAGAACAACACGTTTTGTTGTTCCTTTTCGAAATGGAACAACACTTCTGCACTTTCACGTTTTGTTGTTCCTTTCCGAATGGAACAACACTTCTGCACTTTTACATTTTTCTATTCCTTTTCAAAATGAAGCAGCACGTTTTGTTGTTCCTTTTTGAAATTGAACAACACTTCTGCACTTTCACGTTTTGCTGTTCCTTTCCGAATGGAACAACACTTCTGCACTTTTACATTTTGCTGTTCCTTTTCAAAATGAAGTAGCACGTTTTGCTGTTCCTTTTTGAAATGGAACAACACTTCTGCACTTTCACGTTTTGCTGTTCCTTTTCCAAAGGAACGGCACTTGCGTTTTTGTTGTTCCTTTTCCAAACGAACGACACTTGCGTTTTTGCTGTTCCTTTTCCAAAGGAGCGACACTTTTCATTTTTTTTGTTCCTTTTCCAAAGGAACGACACTTGTGTTTTTTGCTGTTCCTTTTCCAAAGGAACGACACTTTTCATTTTTGCTGTTCCTTTTCCAAAGGAACGACACTTGCGTTTTTTTTGTTCCTTTTCCAAAGGAACGACATTTGCATTTTCACACTTTTTTGTGTGTATTTTTGCTTTTTGGTGTGCATTTTCTTTGTTGTTCCCTACAAGGAACAACACTTTTTTTAAGTGTTTTTGCTGTTCCTTTTTCCAAATAAATGACATTTTCATTTTCACACTTTTTTGTGTGTATTTTTACTTTTTGGTATGCATTTCCTTTGTTGTTCCCTACAAGGAACAACACTTTTTTTGAGTGTTTTTGCTGTTCCTTCAAAGAAGAAACACTTTGGGATTATTTTTGAGAGCAACCATTTCTTCCTTTTGTGGGATTATTCTTAGTTCATCTCAACCACATTTTCCTGATTCTCTTTCGTGACATGAAGTACACTACTTTTATGAGGACAAGAATTATGGATTCTTTTGAAGCGAGTTATTATCATCCACGTTATGATCTTTAACAGGACAGCCCCTTGATGATAGATTCTTTTCAAAAAGGACACAATTATTTATATACTACTTTACTGTATGGTTTTCTGTTGAACATGATATTGATTGATCATCTTAATACCATGCTGGTTCCACCCTTCCTGGTTATAATCTTCTCTGTTTGTAATAAATGAGATTATGGGTATATTTTTTTCTATTGACATGTTCAACTTCTTCCACCAACCCTACTCTTAAGGAGTACTGAGCCTTCCTCTTTTTATCATAAAAATGTGTAATAACAACAAAATTTTGTTCATAGATGGAGGATAGAGGGTCTCATTACGAGCCAGCCTACCATGTTCATAAGGCTGTAACAAAGTGAAATTCCCATTATGGCCACCACACCAGGGTTATGATCCATTGGATAGCCAAATTATCCTTGGAACAGGAGGTCTCATCACGAGCCAGCTTGATCACTTTTGCTAAATCCTAGTGAATGGCAGTGTGGTTATCTGGTTACCACACCAGCACATTGATCTCTGCTGTAGAATAGCACTGAAACTCTCTAGTTATAAATTGAGGATTCTGGCTCATATGGGTTAAAAAGCAACCCTGCCGAGACTATGGACGCCTGCTGGCAGTAGAGGCTCTGCTTATGGTATTGAAGTTATATCTTATCATCAATTATTACTATAATACCCTTTTTCTTATTCTTCCTTTTTATCAGAGAAGTTATTTCCTTCATTTTCCCTGTTTTGAACCTTTATGCATGAACAATTATTTTCTGATAAATCACATCCTTTTCAGCTAAGAATACAGTCAGTAAAGCATCTTTTTGGCATATTTTTCTTTTTATTTTTCACATAACTTATCATCAATCCAAAGTGTCCTATCTTTTATTCATAACTATCTTTACACACTCTGCTCTCATTATAACCATAACTCTCGTTATCATTGATATGTGTACTTTGCTTCATTTATTGCTATATTGTTCATTCCCTTGCCTTGCCATCAGCACAACACCTCTCATATGCTTTGTGGTCATGGAATTCCTTTTCCAATTAGGGAGGGGGAATCTATGCATTATGGGATTGCATGCAATATGATTACTGCACTCTGCCATCACTTGTTGATTTGATAAAATATTAGTATTGCATGTATACAAAAAGCTTTTCTGATTGAAATTTTTGCATGCATCTTATCTATTGCTATTCAAACTAACACTGTGGATTCAAGAGCATTGTATGTAAAATAGTGATTTGTTTATAGGAGAACAACAAGTATGGGCGAGAACTCTATTCGCAACATGACCACACTATTGCAACTAATGAAAAAGGCTCGAGCAACTTGCAACATGAACAATTCTTCAGACATGATGTGCTTGCCTGGATTCCACCTTTTGCATCACTTTCAGCACCAACTCTGCCTATATCAGCTTTAACAAATGCCATTACATATATTTCATTCCACATTTTTCTCTTGGAGGTAAAACTTGAGGTAAAATAGCATAATTTTCCGATTTATTACGAATTTAGGAGAATTTAATGAAAATCCATTTTGAGCATTATTTATCATCCTTCCTTCCACATCTTTACCACTTCCCATTTTTCAGCAGCATATTATCTTTCAGTTTGGGGGAGTGTTCCTTTTATTCATTTCTTTCTCATGACCATGTCATCCATATTCTTTATCATCCATTGTTATTCTTATTCATTCTCAACACCTCACTTATTCCATGTTGTTTTACACCGAGCATTGAATTCAACAGCTGGTAGCAACCACCTCTATTTGTTTTCTAGCATTGCATGAGGGCATGCTAATTCTTCAGATAGGGGGAGGAATTGCTACGCATGATGGATGTTTTATACTTTCTTTCTCATTCAAGGCATACAATTTCAGTGCAAAAATTGATTTCCATATATTCTTTACTTTGAACTCAATTCTTGTGATTTCTGGATAACACAGACGTATTATTAAAATACACAAACCCAGATAATTTCAAGTTAAATTAGTTCATAAAATTTCGGAAATCATGTACTCTCAACTACAACCATTTTGTTTATATCTCATGATTCGTGCATCAAAATGATCTGATTTTTGGATCATAGAAGCATTAATATATTTCAACAAAATCGGGTTCATAGTTTTTGAGAAAATGGTTAATGAAGATTGTTATCATTTATATCATATTTTGCTGCAACTTAATTGTTATGCCTTCATCAAGATTGCTAAAATTGAATATTCATTAATTGAGGAAGAATTCATTTGTTCTATCCATTTCATGAGCTGAGATGAACAAATTTTATTGCTTGGTTAACACATGGGTTTTGTCTTTGGGTTGCATGAGGACATGCAATATATTCAGTTTTTGCTGCATGAGGACATGCAATATATTCGGTGTGGGGGTATGTTGGGCCATGAATACGACCACCTTTGTAACACTTATTTCATCCATTTTTACTTTTCTTTATCATGTTATTAATCATGGTTTATCATATAATTCTATTTTATAATGATTTATGCTCTTATGAATGAATATTATTTATTCGCCTTTATTTCTAATAAATTGATGATTATGAATGATTTTATCAATGATAGTTTCAATAAATTAGTTGTAACATTATTCACCATTTTTAACCTCCAAGATAATTTCTAGATTGAAGATTTGACCATTAAATGTGCCACCTCAGGAATTCGCTGGAATAAGAAGTGATAGTTTTGCAGTTGAGATTCAGAGCAAATGAAGAAGAATTTGGAAAATCTGGAACATGGGTTCTGTCCAGAACGGACCCAATTAACTTTATTAATGAACAGTTTGCCCAAATTTGGCTTGTACTAAGAGAAACCAAGGGTTCTTTGAGCATGATTTTCTCAGATTTGTTGTTGCGGCCGTCCTCCAAATCTCAGCTGCAAAGACCAAATTCGCCTTGCTCTTGTTGAAAGATGGATGGAAATATATCTTATTGTTGATCAATTGGTTGGAAATAATCCAATTTTGTAATAGAATCATGTTGTAATTATCTCTATTGTAACTGCTCTCTGCTCTCTCTCTATTTAAATGAAAATAGAGATCAGAGAGGGGGATGATTAATTTGGAGAGGGATGATGAATTTAGAGATGGAGACTTAAGGATTCAGAATTATGATTTGAACTAGAGATTTAGAAGTAAGGATTCATGATATAATAGGAGGAAAAGGAGATTGTTGCATGTTGTAATTCTCAGAGCTTCAGCTGTTGTAATGATTTCACCATTTAATGATTAATATCTGATTTGGGAGTTGCAGTTCATTCTTTTCATCTAAAGTAACCTAGCAGCATCCGCTAGCAGCTAAGGGCCCAGCCTCTGGTGGAGTACGTTGCTGCTACTGTATATTATCTTCTTAGTTTATGCGTGGTTTTGGTTATTAGAATTATTTGGTAATCTGGTATGTTCTATTATTTTACATCACGGTTCTGTTATATTCGATTCATGTTCAACTAAGTAATACCGTTCTCAATGCTAGGAATGTTGTATTGATTCATCTTGACTTGGTAACACATTGTTATTCTTTCAATCATTGATATAACGTTGTTGATCCTTACAGAATGTATTTTTGTTCAATTACTGCGTATCCGTGTTGTAACACTTATTAATTGGTATTACTGAATTCATCTTAGAGATTATATTTCCTTGCGATTGTTGGATCTATTGATGTTGCTGTTCCATTATAAAATACAATCATATTCTTTATAACTAAGACTGATAAGTGGATTACCAAGATAAGATTACCATTAAGATGTGATGTGTGTTAAGTTATTATGCATTTGTATTTGGCTTTCAAGCGTTGTTCCATATTCTATCATTAATCAGTGTTGTTCTATTTACCGTGTGCTATTCGATTCATCTTTAAGGATAGGTAATTTCCATTTGATTTCTGTAGAACACGATTGTTGCATTTATTCTTGTAGACTAAGGTGTTGTTGCTTATTGAATTCAGTTGTTGTTACATTTCCTAGCCGTTGTTCCATTTCCTGTTATTCGCATTATCTTTGCTTTGGTGTGAAGAATGATATGAAACTGTAGTGGGCATTGACATTTGTTGTCTAGTTCCTAGATTGATGATATATTCCTTGATTATCTTCAGCTACATCAGTTTACAAAGGGATGAGTTACTGTTACTTTACCCTTGACTGATCATTTGTTGTAGTTTTCTGAATGCATGTTTTAAGTCTTAAGGTGCTTTGCTGTAAGTAGATCCCATTTTGAGCATCCATTTATCTTTGTATTTTGATCACTGTACTACATCTTTCATAACATTACTCTTGAGTAAATAGCCGCCTCAAACTGAGTACATTGTTGAAATAAAAAGTCGTCCCTAGGTTGACAATTAATGTGAAGGTAATTAGGAGTTAAAAAGACCCTTTTTATCGCCCAACAACATCAACCAGAAGGATCCATCTAACATCCAGTTGAATAGTCCACACAGGATGCTGAGGTTGTTACAACCAATAAATGAAGAAATATATGTCTAATATCTTGCAAAATAGTCTAGTAGGATGGGACAACAATAAAAACCATTATAACACATTCTCAATAAGATAAGTACTAAAATATGTAAAATAGCTCAACAATATTAGCACATGTGAAAGCAAACATGAAATACAAGCATATGCATAATAGTCTTACAAACATTCATAATCCATGGATGAAGAACATCCTAGCCTTGAAGGATTTTGTTATTAAGTAAAAGTTCCAAGACACATGTTTACAATGCGCATCACTAGCTCCAGTAGTGGATCATTGGAGTCACTCCTTACTCCTCGAAGAACTAGCTTATCTCTCTAATGCCTTGAGGGAGGAGCGAAGGTAAAAATTCCTTTGCTCATGCAATGAGGGAGTATATATAACCAAGGGTTACCTTTTGAGTACCCTAATGACTATTTGACTTCCTATGATGTTTCAACATACGTGACTCTTTATATTCTATGTGTGTCCTTTGGACTTCCACGTTACAATACATTTTGAATATAATATACATGATTCACAATAGTGATGTGGCATATGACCACTCATGACATGACATGCACTGCTTGATGATGTGGTAATTTCAATCCAATATTGTTGATAAGTGGTTGGTGATGAGGAATCTTCAATGATCTCAATTCTTGGATAGTGGTCGCAAACTAGTGTCCCTTCAATTTCTCTTGATCAATCAACTTGTAAGTTCAACTAAAATATAGTCTTTAATCATGATTCCCCCATTCTTATCCTTCTCCATCATATTTTGATGACATGATAAGGTACTTTTTCATGCAATTCACTCATGATGGGATGACATCAATCTGAAAACTCCCTAGTCTAAGATGATGCATTCGGATCCACCAGCTAAGCTAAGAACAAGTGATAGGCTGGGATGAGGGACTCAGTGACTATGTAGTGTGTAGATATAGTATCTAGGGGTAATTATTAAGCCTTGATATTGCACAGCGCACAATTCAGGTAGGTCTTAGGGACAAGATTGTGCAATTTCCGAAGCTAGTAGGACAGGTTGAGGGAATGGGCATTGGGAGAGAAAATTGCACAGTTCTAGGAGTCAAGGAAGTTTGGGAAACTTCATAGATGTGAATTTCAATGGCTCAGGGGATGAGATATGAGGCTTGAGGATGTGAAGTGCAAAATTTAAGCCAGGTTGGGGACATGATTTCACAATTCTAGAGGTTAATGTCGGGGCTAGGGAATAGAAACTGCGTAGCGCAACAATTCAGAGAGGAAGGAAATACACATTGTGTAATTCCAAACAGCAAGGTCACAAATAGAGGACTAATAATACGTAGTGCATAGCTTAGGAGAGGCCCGATGAAGCTAGGTTACTTGGTTGGGAAGTTTTTCCGAAAATGGTTAAGTGTGGGATCGGTGAGATCAATGTGAACAGTGATGAACTTTGACTATGATCAAACACTTAGAATATTTTGATGACATTGAAATTTATATCACCTGAACACATGATTAAATAATTTCCCTTCGTGCAACATGTTTACAACAAGTTATGACAAGTGTGACACTTAAGATAGACTTTGGGGCGATCGTGAAGGAACTTATGCAACAGTTCTCAAAACTTTTTGAATGGGTGCGAGAAATGTTTACATAGTTATAAAAACTCATAAAAAAAATATAGACCCTTGAAACCATCAGAATAGGATTGTACACATTGCGCGACAACCAAACATGCTAAAAGACTAAAGTTTACCCAACATGGAAAAGGGAACAAAACACTTCAAGAAATATGATGAAATAAGCTTCAAGGTTTGTGACAACAATGTACAAAACCAAGGAAGGCTTAAAAATTGAGTGTAAGACAAAATTATTGAGGTTGTTGTAGAAGCTACAACACTTGGCGACAAACTGGTTGAATTCTAGCTTCTCTATGTCGGTTAAATTCTTCTGTGCAGGGCCTCGGCTCTTCAGGGAGGATTTTTTCGTTGTGCAAATTACTTCGGTATTCCCACTTACCCCACGAATATAAATGGTACCATTTATTCCTTCTCGGTTTAATGCAACATAGGATTCAAAGATATCACAATATTTCGAGTTAGGAAGGGTAATGTAGCTCGTGATCTTAAGATTTCCAGAGTATAATTTCTCATCTTTGGTGTTGCTCCACTTCGAGTGAGTCTGCATAGTACTCTGGGGGAGTTTCTTTCTTCACCTTTCTATGCATGAAGCCTTTCTCTTCTTTTGCCTTTATTTATTTATTTTAAAGAGGATTGTGCATCAAAACTTATTTATTTTGGGGCAGAAGAGGGATCCCAACTTATTGAGGCCAGAAGAGATTGTTCCTTCAGAGAAGCATATAGAGAATTATGATTTAGGTTTTCTCATTTATCTTTTCCCCTTCTTTTCTTCTACAGATTGGATAAGCATGTCAACATTGAAACATAAAGACCGAGTTTAGGAATGTGGTTTCTAGAATAGACATGGGTTCATGGTTGGACCAAAATGCTCCTTACGGATGGAACATATTTTCCCTCAAAACTTTGTCGGCCAAAAGACATAACCAACACAAGGAAGATGGACAAAAAGTTAGCCAAATGTTGAAGTGTCACAAGACTCTTTAGAGTTCACCCAAAAACATACTAAGAAGCCACAATGTGCACAGGCACAACACTTATTCACATGATGAAAACAAAACAAAAATCAAGCAAACAAGAAATAAAATACTATGTACATAGTGTAGGGCACATACCCAAATATTCATTGGAAGTAATGTCTTATGTCTTGGGCATTGACAGGGAGAGAGTAAATCTTCTAATCAAGTGATTGAAGATGATAAGTGTGTTGGCCAATCCTTTCATGTACTATGAATGGTCTAATCCACAGGGACTAAAAATTAGTGTGTTTTCCTTTGTCCTCATGGGATTTATCCCAATTCAAGACTAAGTCACCCACACTAAAGTTGTTCTTCCCTAGATACTTCTTATCGAACCACCTCTTGATACGCTTTTGGTGAAGTGATTTTTTTTTATTTTTCTTTTAACCTTCCTTCTTGTAGCTTACAAAGGATGTCCATCCTATGTTGCACTAACAAACATGGCTTCCCTTGGGATTCTTGTGAGAGTAGAAGGGAAGGAAAGTAGATGTTGGGAGGGATGATGGATTCTTTTACATATACTAGAAAGTAAGTGAAGGTGTTTAGGGAAGGCATCGACATGACTCAATCAGCCCATAAGGAATTTACAAAAGCGGAGTGCTATTTTTACTACCTAGAGAATATGGTCTTTTTTATTATGTGGATTAGGTTCTTATTCATGGATTGAGAAAGACCACTCCCCTCTAGATAATAATTATTTGAATGTTTCAATACAACACCATTTTTCATTGCAAAATCATAAATTATTTATGATGAGAAGTATGTTGCATTGTAAAAAAAAAGTGAAGTACGAATGTCGAACTTGGAAATGATGTTCTATTGCAGAAAGCTAATGAATTTCTGATCATTCATCTATTTAAGAGGAAATACTTCTATCCATATTGTGAAGTAAACTGTGGTAGTAAGGATGTAGTAGTACTGCTTCGATGAATGCAAAAATATTTCTCCAATAATATCCAAGACCCATTGTTGAAAAGGTTGTTCCACTACAATGGGCTGTAGTGGGAAGACTAACCTCTTATTTATGTCGGCACACCCTTGACAGAACAAACACTTGGGGTCATAATCTTGAGTATCTTTGAATAATGTAGGCCAGTGAAAGCTAGCCTGCATGACCTTATGCGGTGTTTTGTTTCCCGCAAAGTGTCCACCAACTAGTTCATCATGGAGATCACGCAACACCTTTTCTGAATCATGTGCTTCCAAACACTTGAGGAGTATCCATTGTGGTGCTTTATTAAAAGTACCCCATGCACCAATTGGTAGGATATTTCCTTAATTCTAAGTGACCTATTATGCTATGCAGGAAAGTGGGAGGGAAAAGTGTCATGCTTAAGGTATTGGAGCACATCAACGTACCAAGAGTTTGTGATAGTAGTAGGGGAGGCTCACTTGACATTTTACATATTAATTTCCTTCTCCCATCTTAAAAGATCTTCTTCTTCCTACTTTGCGTTCACTACTTCTATCGCTAGTCGAAAAAGACCATGGTCCTTAATTGTGTGAACATGATTTATCTCTAGATCATACTATGCAAACTAGTCATCTAATTCACTCTCCTTTCACCCAACTCTTATTGAATGAGCAACGATCTAACTACTCAGTGCAGAACAAATATAATGAAATGATTTTTCAATATATAGGGCCGAAAGTCCTTTAACTCCTTGTATGCCTCATAATATTGTTTATCTATGGTCGCATAGTTAAATTTGGGTCCTTGTAGACTCGTGCTTATGAAAGAGATAGGACGCTCATTGTTCATATCATCCTTTTGGGTGAGTACAATGGCGAGCCTAAGTTTCAGAAGAAAAGGTGTAGAACAGAAAATATGTATTAAATTCTGGGTTGTACATTCCAGATGCTTTTGTGATAGCCCGTTTAATATGGGGAAATGCATCCTTTTCCCTTTTATCCCATGTATAAATTTCATCCTCCTTCACCATCTCCCGTATCGACTTAACAATCTGAGCATAGTCGGAGATGAACTTGTGGAGGAAATTGATTTCCCCAAGAATGATTGGACTTTTTTCTTACTGGGAAGGGAATCTACACAATCACTTTGACCTTGTCTAGGTCTACCTTAATCCCACATTTGGAAATAACGTGGCCCAAGATATTACCTTCCGATATTGTGAAGGTACTTTTATTGATATTTAAAGATATCCTGTACTTGCAACATTGCTCAAAATTTTTCTTTAAGGGGTGTATGTGTTATCACCTCTGTTTAGAAAACAATGTTACATCATCTAGATAGACAACTATGATCCATGCAATCAGCCTACAGAAAGCGAGGTCCATAGCGCATTGAAATGTTGCACCAACATTGATTAACCAAAACAACATTCACCTGAATGCGAATGTGCCTCACTTCATGCAGAAGGTGGTCTTAAATTGGTGAGGATTTGAAACTAGAACTTGGTTATATCCTGAGTAATAGTCTAGCATAGAAAACATTTCTATCCCCAATACTGTTTAAATTATTTGTTCCATGGATGAACCAGGGTAGTTGTCCTTGTCCAAGGCGCAATTCAGATTTTAGAAATCTACACACAATCGGATCTCTCGAGACTTCTTTCTTACTGGGACCAAATTTGATACCCAAGTCGAGTGCCACACTCTGTATAAGATCTAGGCATAAAGTAGTTTTTTTAAGTCTTTCTAAATAAAAGGCTCAAGCATTGGATGTAATTTTTTCAATTTCTATTGTAATGGATTGGCCCCTTCTTTTATTAGTATCACATGCTTAATGATTTCTTATGTCATAAGTTTTAAGCTCATCATACGTCCATGCAAAACAATCTTTGTATTACTTGAATAGGAAGATCTCCTTGGTATGAAGTCCCAACTAGACCTCACACACTTTGGTGTAGTAGCCCCATCTGGTAAGATGGCTTGGTTGCCATTATCTTAAATATTTGCCTCAACTCTTACTTGTCAGCATAGGAGAGTGGTCTTCATTGTCTTCCGAGAAGTGAGGTTCACTTGCTTGGTGAGTGTAAGTGTCACTTGTGTGATTGGTTCTTTCACCATAGAGGGAGAGGGTGGGAGTGAGTCCCAAGTCGGTTGGGAGAAGTCCCAACTCTGTTAGGAACAAACAACACAATAGGACATGCACAACTTACGGCGAAACAATCCACACAGATGCGGTAGTCACAACACACAAGGGAATATAACGCGTATAACACTCAGTGGATTAGTCCACACAAGTGCAATGGTAGTTACAACAAGTTTTATGTGAAAGTTGTGTCTGATGTCTGGGAGAGAAGTATACATGGGTGAGACAACATTAACAACATATAAAACACATTTCCATTAATAGATTATGTCTTACAACAAGTGAAATAGTTTAGATGTAGAACATATGAGGGTCTTACAATAATTACAATACATGTGTGAAAACATGTTGGCCTATTGGCAGGTTTCTGAATTAAGTGAAAGTTCCAACACACATAGTTCACCATACATCACTAACCCCAAGTGTAGGGCATTAGAGCCACTACTTACTCCTCAAAGAAAAGATTACAGACTCTCTTGGCTATGTGGGAGGAGCTGAGGTGAAAAGTCCTTTGCATGTACAAATGCAGGGTTATTTATGGCCAAGGGTGAAAACTAACCCTTGTGGCTTTTTGATTACCCTCATGATTGTTTGAATTCCATGACTTTTTGACTTTACATGATTCTTTGTACAACAAGTGGGTCTCCTGGAATTCCACGTTACATTACATTGATTGACAACATAGCCCATAGTGGAGATGTGGGCAACATGACTCATGACATGACTCGATATGATAGTGTTGGTACATTCGTGCTTCTACTGGAGTGCATGTCGAACTAGAGTGCTTCTGGGTGATGGATTTCTTCATGGTGAATGACAGCTTCACCTCTGCATGGCAAAGTGTGCAGAGTCTTCGATGGTCTTTGGTTTTGCTTGATGATGCTTAGGCATGTCTCTTCTTTCTTGCATGTTTGAAGGCTTGAAATGCTCATCTTTTCTTGAAAGGTGCATGTTCGTCTATTCATGAGAAAATATTGCATTCTTTCTCGTTCATTCATCCATGAACATATCTTTGCATGATCATTTGTTCACGAGCACATCTCTTTGCATGCATCATTCATTGATTTTTTGGTGAACCTGTCCTTCTGCATGTGACCCCTTCGTTCATCCCATTCATCGTCTTGCCATGTTTGTTGGTGTACCTATACCTTCATTCATTCATGATGAGGCGACATCAAATCCAAAACCTCCTAGTCTACCATGACACATGATTATTTCAGATGCAGGTGACCAGGAGAGGTAGCAAGGTTGTGAAGCGGGATGATGGCTCCAAGCATTGTTGATGAAAACTGCGTAAGTCATTGAGTGATGAAGATGGGCAATCCAAGTCGACAGTGACTATTTGCGAGGTTTGGCTTGGTTGGAAGGTAGAATTGTACAAATTTTCGGATGCATAGTCCGGGCTGCAAGAAGGAAAGGTAGGCAGGATCTGCGCAGTTTCTGAAATGAGCGGGTAGTAGGGGCTGGAAGGCTAAATTTACGCAATTTTCTGGAGGAATAGGATAGGCTGCAAGAAGGGTTAGCAAGCAAAGATTGTGCAGTTTTTAGGAGGAGCTGCTAGGGAGCTTGGTAGCCAAAACTACAGAATTCCCAGAGGGAACTCACAATTGGCTACCTGGGTCACTAGCAGCCAAAACTGCACAATTTCCAAAGGGAACTGTCCATTGGCTGCTTGGGTTACTGGCAGTAGAAACTGCACAATTCCTGGGGCGAACTGGCAGTGTGTTATTGGTAGATGAAACTGAACTAAGGCTGTGAGGTAGGCTTGGTGATCATCTCTGTGCAATTTTTGAGCTAAGCAGACTTCTCTATAGTGGAAGTCCTGCTCATGAAAACTGGGCAATTTCTTGGATGAGCAGTTGGTTGACTACTAGGATGACTGACTCAGAAACTGCATAATTTTCTGAGGGAGACAGGGTCGAGCAATTGGTGTCTATCTGGCTTGTCTGCGCAATTTCCGTGGTTAGCTGAGAGAGTAAGGTCAATAGCCTTTCTGCAATTTTTGAGGGGAGTCACTCCCGGGATGACTACCAGGTCCGATTATCTGGGTGGTTAGTATGAAAGTGGATTGAATTGCTTGTGGGCAGCGCAGCTTGAAAAGACTTGCTTGATGCTTTTACACTAAAATGGTTGATAGTTGATCGAGTTGATGGCTGGGTGATTGTCCGACTGTCAGAAGGGAGTCTTGTTGTCAAAAGTTCGGCAAAAATGACTAAGTGTGTGAATGATTGAAAGATGCATAGGTGATAATGCAAACACACACTCACATGACTTGATGACGAAATGACTCAAACCATCCAGACACACATGTTGAACATGACTGACCAATGGTGCAAGTGACAAGCGCGACACTAGTGATTGAATATTCATTGATCAAGATGATGCTTGTGCAACAGTGAATGTGACTCTGTGTGTGAGTACAATAGATGCTTTCGTAGCGAACACAACAAGCACATACGAAGCAGAGACTTTGAGCATAACCAGAACATGGTCGCAAGCATGACTTAGACACCAACATGCAGAAACTTGAATGAAATAAACAAGTAAGGTGGATGCAAGGACTCACATGAGCTCAGAGAGTGAACCCAAGTGTGTGCAGTCATGAAGTGAAACTCTCAAGGGAGGCTCCGAAATTGGGTGCAGACAAAAAGTTTGGAGGGTGCTTGTAGCCACTACAACACTTGGTGACACACTAGTAGAAATCTAGCTTCTCTGTTTTAATTCATTTCTAGCATAGGGCCTTGGTCTTTCAGGGAGTATTAAATCATTGTGTGGGTTACTTTGGCTTCCCCACTTACCCCATGGACATACATGGTCCACCCTTTTGACAACTCAGTAAAGCACAATAAAACGTTCATATTGATCTCAGTGTTTCAAATTCGGGAAGGGTAGTTTAGCTCGCGAGTTGAAGACTTTTAGAGTATAAGTTTTCATCTCCAGTGTTTTTTTGCTGTCAGGAGGCCTGGACAGTACCCCGGTTGAGTCATGTAGGAACACACACATTTCTACACTACCAACGAGCCTGGACACTACCTCGGTCGAGTTGCATGCTTCACCTCTCTGCGCAAGAATCCTTTCTCTTCTTTCGCCTTTGTATTTTTCAAGAGGACTATGCATAGCCACTTATTTATTTTTGTGGTGGAAGAGGGATCTGGACTTATTGAGAGAAGAATAGGTTGTTCCTTCAAAGAAGCATGTAAGAACTATGACTTAAGTTTGCTCGTTTAGATTTTCCCCTTCTTCGTTTCTACTAGTTGGATGAGCTTGAACACAGAGTAAAATGCTGAGTATAAGCATGGGGCTTCCTAGTGTGGACAAAAGTTCATGGTTGGACCAAAAATTCTCTTGCATATGATTCTTATTTTCCATCAAGACTTCATCAGCCAAAGGTTATAACCAAGCACAGAGAAGACAGACACAATACTGACCAAGTGTTGCAGTGTCACAAGTCTCTTCAATTTCAACCACATTAGTTGGCAGCACTTATTTCTGGAAAGAAAAATAGTAATATACCAAGAAAAAAAATGTAAAGAAAAATAGTAAGCAAAGAAAACAAAGTGAAAATAACAAGAAGCAAGAAAAGCAACCAAGTTAGCAAGCGAACAATCATGCAAACCAGAAAGAAAAGACAAGTGAAAAAGAAAACACTACTCCTACTCCTACATTAAACTGTCAGGGTTACGTGAAATGAAATTTCCAATGAAGTCACTGCAGGCGTACCCAACCTGCAGTCACAAAGATACGAGCGATTAAAATAGATAAAAAATAGTGTACAACAGAAAATGTAAAAAATTGAAAAACTTGCACACGAGAGAGAAGGTCTCGCCTGTGGGCGGAAGAATGTGTCACAACCACCCAACACACATGCTCACCTCTTTCATGACTACCATTTTTCAATAAACTATGGACGCCTCTTGCGAGTGTGTGTTGTTGTGCACCAAGTTTCTCAGCGAGTGCGAGGAAGAACTGAAGCTTATTACTTGCAACATGAATCACCAACTAAGATTGTTCTAGCCATTCAGTGATTGGATCATAAAATTAGTGATCGTTGTTTTGAAAGATTCATGATCTTTGAGTAGACAAATTCCTGATTCGAGAGAGGGGATCATGATGTGAATCTGATATGGATAGATAGATCTGGTCATTCTCATCAGTCATGTCAAGACAATGAGATACTGCCATAGCGATCAGTGCAGGCTGAAGTGCCTCACTTGCTTGACAGAAGTCTAAGAAGAAAGATATTACATGGTGAAGATCATAGTGCATGAAGTGACTGTCATTGGATGTATTGTTGGGAAAATGATAAACTACATGACATCCACCAAAGATAGAAGAGAAACCAGACTAGTTAGTCGAGATGTCAGATTCCCAGTTTGACATGAACAAAGAAACCTTTTGAACAACTGTACGAACACTTTGAATGAGGGAACCAAGTACATTGTGTGCTAGGCATGATAGAACACCCACCTGCAACTGGTGAAAAAGTGCACAGGCATCAAGGTCATCACACAAATGTAGCAAGGATGCCAGCCCTGTGAATGTGTGAAACTGGTTGGGGTGTGACGAAAAGGGAGTAACTTGATTCATGCGATAGGTTGTGCGCTCGTAATCACATAGGGAGATTGATGGTGTGATGAGTCCATAGATTTGACATGTGAAATTTGCAAAAATACCCTGGAGTTGATTACAAGAGAGAACATATGATAAGTTTGATTCTAGATAGAGATGATCAACCTCACTCTCCCATGATTGGATGAGAGAAAGACACTCCCAACCCGAATAGGATGTAAGAGAGGTGCATGAAGACAAACATGTTGTAACGGACTCGTGGATTCGACCATTAGTAAAAATATAAAATTTTGAAATATCATACCCCGAACAATAAATATTCTTACATGGGGATCCACGTTGAGTGCAACCATGCAAATAAACAGATTGTGCATGAGAAATGAGATATGATTTGGTTTGACAGGCTTGTCATGAGGTCTTGACATAAACATCAATGGACGTTGAAGTGCCTTGACTCCCTGGCATGTATCAAAACTTTCCAGAATTGAAAAATTGCATTTTGGGATATGAGCTAGATCATGCATGGATTGAGGATGGTTGTTGTTATTGATTTCAAAATTTCTCTTAGGATGACAACCATCTCTATCATAGGCAACATCAAAATTTTCCACAAGCTGACTTGATGAGTTGTCTTCATGCAACACACAAGATGATGAAGAGTGGGAAGAGTCCTATGTGTTGAAACTATTTTCATCATGGACAACCTCATTGTATTATGTGACACATGTTGATGCATTTTGAATGATAGGACACATAGGCAAGTGAGGTGCAGAGGAAGCTTCGATATGGATGTCTGCTTTGACCGGTGTGCATTCTAGATCTGAGTTAGAGTGTACATGAGATGAAAATAGATCATATGATGTGCCTGGGTGTTCATCACAACGTATGGAAGCATGGGAGTGATGAAAACCCAAGACTGGAGGTTGATCGAAGGAATTGATTGTGCATGATCTTTCACCAAGATTCACGGATCGAGGATCGATCAAGAATGGAAGCTCAATGTTTTGAGAGGAATTTATTGTGTCTTCACCATCTTGCTCCTCCACTTGTATGATGAGACTACCTTTCAAATAACTACAATTTGAGCGAGCAACTCGAGAATCAAGAGAGTGCACACAGCTAGCTTGTGAAGTAGATCGCTCAAACGAGTCATGGTGCAAGCAGTTATGGCTTGTAGATGATGGAGGATGGTAGAGATGTAGATTAGACTCAAGTCTTGGGTTAGGAATGGTGATTTCCTCTTACAAAATGGAGGGGTGAGTATTTGCCATAGGATTTCGTAACCATTCTAGAATTTCCTCTGTTGGAGTAGGATACAATTGAGTAGATGGATTGGGAACATGTTGTGCATATTACTTAGCTCTGCAACTGTTGCGAGGGGGCACCCTCTTCGAGAAATGAGGTGTCTCGTGATCCACAAGAGTCGAGGAAGAAGGGAAATCAGGATGTTAACTGTTTCAGGATACATGAACTGAGTGTTTAGGCTCTTGGCTCATGAAGTCAAGGTCCACAAACTGCTCAGGAATTTCGTGACATAGGTGAAGGAAGTGAGTAGAAAATCCCTCAACTAGTTCACCAGGCTTCATTCTTAAATGAGAGATTATTTCATAGACATCTTGATGGTCACACTTAGTGAAGGCTTGATGGAGCTCTATGATGAAAGTGATAAGGGAATGGAAAAAAGAAGGTGGCAGGGTATGACTCCACTGATTATCACGACCTTCAAGGGTGAGGAAGAAGAGTATGAAAACAATCTCATAACTATCAATTTCATGAGATTCATAGAAATGAAGAAAATTGCCCGGTGTGGGACAAGTAATAAATTCCTCTCCTGCTGGTCGAGCCCTACCGGGGGCATCCTCTCCTATGCGCGAGCCCTGCTGGGGATCTTCTCCTTATCAGTCGAGCCTGCTGGGGCATTCTCTTTCCGCTGGTTAGCTCTGCCGGGCATCCTCTCCTTATCAGTCAAGCCCCTGTCAGTTCCTGCACTAGGAGTGCAAAGCCCCTCCGGTTCTTGCTTTCCTAACGTCAAGCAAGCCCTTTCCTTTCTTGCCGGAACAAGTAGCCCTCCCTTGCTTCCTTTCTTCTTGGAAAAGGATATCTGACTGGGTTATTATCCCAAGGTTAGGAGCTTTTTATGTATACATACGCATATGCGCATATCATATATTATTACGTATGCACATATATTATTAATATTGATGACAAAATGATCTGATTTCAAATATCTTATTTCATAATATTAGGGGGTATGGGGGATTTAATCATAAACCTTGATAAGAAATGTGCTCGATTATGGACATTCTGTCCTCGCCGTCAAAATTTAACAAGGACAAGTGATCGAGAAGCTCATCAGGGATTGATAACTGATTAAGGGATAAATGAGAGAAACACCCCGGGAGCATGAATCGTGTATTATTCATGGGTAAGAGATTCAACCTAGATGTACAGGCTAAGCTTGTCATCTGGCCCTCCTTCTAGCACCAAAATGTTGACGATGTTGGATCCACTAACATCAAGGGATATCTCCAGTATCAATTCCCAACTAGACCTCACACCATTTGGTGTAGGAGTCCCATTTGGTACAATGGCCCAGTTGCCATTATCTTAAAGATTTGCCTCAACTCTTACTTGTCAGCATAGGAGAGTAGTCTGCCTTGTCTTCCGAGAAGTGAGGTTCACATGCCTAGTGAGTGTAAGTGTCACTTGTGCAAATGGTTCTTTCACTGTAGAGGGAGAGGGTGGGAGTGAGTCCCAAGTTGGTTGGGAGAAGTCCCAACTCTGTTAGGAACACACAATATAACAAGACATGCACAAATTCTGGCGGAACAGTCCACACGGATGTGGCAGTCACACCATGCAAGAGAAGATAACACGTATAACACTCATCAGATTAGTCCACATGAGTGCAAGGGTTGTTAGATCAAGTTTTATGTGAAAGGTCTGTCTAATGTCCAGGAGAGCTGTCTACATGGGCGATACATTGTTAACAACATATACAACACATTTCCATTAATAGATTATGTATTACAAAAAGTGAAATACTTCATATGTAGAACACAGGTTAAAGCAACATGCATCACAAGTGTTAGAGATTAGTCTTACAACAATTACAATACATGTGTGAAAATGTGCTGGCCTATTGGCAAGGTTCTGAATTAAGTGAAAGTTCTGAGACATGTCGTTACACCATACATCACTAACCCCGAGTGTGGGGTGTTGAAATCACTACTTACTCCTCAAAGAAAATTTTATAGACTCTCTTGGCTATGTGGGAGGAGCTGAGGTGAAACGTCCTTTGCATGTACAAATGAGGGGTATTTATAGCCAAAGGTGAAAATTGACCCATTTGGTTATTCGAATACCCTCATGACTATTTGACTTCCATGAATTTTCGACTTTACATGACTCTTTGTACAACAAGTGGGTATCTTGGACTTCCACATTACATTACATTGGTTAACAACATAGCATATAGTGGAGATGTGGGCAACATGACTCATGACATGACTCAACATGATAGTGATGGTACATTCGTTCTGTTGTTGGAATGCTTGTCGAGCTACAGTGTTGTTGGGTGATGGGTGTCTTCATGGTGTGTCACAGCTTCACCTCCACATGGCAAAGTGCGTGGAGTCTTTGATGGTCTTTGGTTCACTTGATGATACTTAGGCATGTTGGAAGGCTTGAAAGGCTCATCTATTCATGAATGGTGCATGTTTGTTAGTTCTTCTATTTGTGAGCACATCTTGCATGTTTGCGCATTCGTCTGTCCACAAACATATCTTCGCATGATCATCTGTTCACGAGCACATCTCTTCGCATGCATTGTTCATTTGTCCATTGGTGAACCTGTCCTTCTGCATGTGACCCCTTCATTCATTGACTTGCCATGTTTGTTTGTGTACCTATACCTACAGTCACTCATGACGAGATGACATCAAATCCAAAACCTCATAGTCTACCATGACACATGATCATTTCAGATGCAGGTGACCGGGAGAGGAATAAAGGTTGTGAAGTGGGATGATGGCTTTGTGCACTACTGATGAAAACTATGCAACAGTCACTGAGTGATGAATATGGTAAATCCAAGTTGACAGTGATTGTCTACGAGGTCTGGCTCGGCTGGAGGCAGAATTGTACAAATTTTGGGACAGACAATCCGAGCTTCAGGAAGGCAAGGTAGGCAAGATCTATGTAGTTTCTAGAATGAGTAGGGAACAGGGGATGGAGGGCCAAATTTGCACAATTTTCTTGAGGAAATGGCCGAGCTTCAAGGAGGGTTAACAAGGAGATATTGTGTAGTTTTTGGGAATAACGGCCCAAGAGCCTGGAAACCAAAAGTCCACAATTCCCATAGGGAACTAGAAGTTGGCTTCATGGGTAATTGGGAGCCAAAAATGCACAATTACCATAGGGAACTGGTAGCTGGCTGTTGGGGTTAATGGTAGCAGGAACTACACAATTTCTTGGGGGAACTGGCAGTCTATTGTGAGGAGCTACTGGCAGACGAAACTGCACTGAGGCTGGGAGTCTGACCTGCTGATCATCCCTGCACAATTTCTAAGCTGAGTGGACTACTGGGCAGCGAAAGGCCTACTCATGAAAACTGCGCACTTTCTTGGATGAGCAATCGATCGACTGTTGGGATGATTGACTGGGAAAACTACGCAATTTTCTGATGGAGACAAGGATGGGCACTTGGTGTCTGTCCGTCCTATCTATGCAATTTCCTTAGTTAGCTCAATGAGTAAGGTGAGTGGCCTCTACATAATTTTTGAGGGAGTCACTCTCGAGGTGACTGCTGGGTTTGACTTTCTAGGTGGCCAATATGATAGTGGATTGAATTTCTTGTGGGCAACGCAACTTGAAAAGACTTGCTTGATGCTTTTTCACTATTTTGGTTGATAGTCAATCGAGTCAATGGCGAGGTGATGGTCCTACTGTCATAGAGGAGTCTGGTCTTCGAAACTTCAGCAAAAATGACTAAGTGTGTGAATGATCAAAAGATGCATAGGTGATAATGCAAACAAACACTCACATGACTTGATGACAAAATGACTCAAACCATCTAGACACACATGTCCAACATGACTGATTGACGTGCAAGTGACAAACACAACACTCACGATTGACTGTTCATTGATCGATATGACGTATGCATGACAATGAATGTGACTGTGTGTGAGTGCGACAGATGCTTTCATAGAAAACACAATAGGCACAAATGAAGCAAAGACTTTGAGCATAACCAAAACATGGCTGCAAGCATGAATTACACACCAGCATGCATAAACTTGAATGAAATGAAAAATAAAGGTGGATGCAAGGACTCACATGAGATCATGGAGTGAACCCGTGTGTGTGCAGTCATCAAGTGAAACTCTCAAGGGAGGCTCTAAAATTGGGTGCAGGAAAATTTTTTGGAGGGTGGTTATAGCTATTACAACACATACTTTGGATCTTTTTATGTTCCCAAGTTAATCTACTTGTGTGACAGTGTGGATCTATGGGTTTTAACATTAACAAGTCCCCGGAAGTGATTTTGTAGGTCATATAACTTCTCCAACAATACTACACCCTTTGGGATGAGATTTCCTTTATTTACGCTAGATGCATCCTGCAATTCCTTCTCATACCTGTCCTAATTCATCGTTGTGTATTTGAACACTTCAACATTGTCCATGAAGTATAGTATCTGTTGGTCATCATAAAAAATGCATAAATTAGTGATGTTCTCTCGGAAATATGGCTTATAAATCATTTCAATAGAAAAATCGTCCCTCAATGGTGACAACTTGGCAGTGGCATTTTCTAATGCATCCGTTATTGCATTACACATTCTTGGAACATAAAAGATATTAAATGGTTGGAAATGTGAAATTAGACACCATACTTCTTGTTGATAGCTTCTAAGATGAGGTGACACACAATGTATGGTATTGCATACCTATCACACCACAATTTTTGAGTCACCTACTGCTTTTAATGTGGCAACGTTGAGGTCAATGGCTCTTTGCGAGCCCAAGATGAGTGCTTCATATTCTGCAGTTATTTTTGTGCACTCAAATTCCAAGTGGCTAGATATCAAATGCATTCTCTATAGTGGGTCTATTAAAACGCAACCAACTCTAGAGCCCTCCTACATTTAGGAACCATTAAACTACAAAGTCCACATTCCATATGTACAAGGACTAGGAACTACACTAGTACTATTGTTACTATTTCTAACTGTACAAATGTCATTTTCACCAGTTGGATTAGGAAAGAGCTCCAACTGTGTATTTAGTGGGAATGGGGATGGCTATGCAAGATAGCACCCCATTTGGGTTTCCAAGCAGCAATTGCTAAAGATAAGTTTTGTGAAAGCCACCAGTTCGTTCTTTCCATTCAATGGAGTGATAATATGTTTCATTTCTCTTTTTGAATTACTTGGATCTGATTATTTTTTCCCTTATATCGAAGCCATAAATGTGACAAGTTTGTAGCAAAGTACCCTTGTAGCTTACTGGACCAGTCTCTGCTCAACAACACTCCATATGCTTTGGGAATTTCCACAATCACTATGTTAATACATTGGTGGACTCACTCATAGGATGATAAATGGATGATCACCTATGAGTTCACCAATTTCATGGACATGAGTTCTGTCCAACTGAATAATATGTGCATCTATTTTGTCCCATTTTGAATTGATTTTCTTTACGACACATAATCGAATTATAATCACCGATGCACCAGAATCAACTAAGAAATTGTGTATATTGAAATTAAATATTTCAAAAGTTAACGGAAAAGGGGGCAGACTGTATTTGCATTTATTGTTAAAGAATTAAATACAGATTCGAGGGAATGAGAAGATGTACCAAATCCCTCGTAAGAAGAAGCATCATTACGTATGGTGGACTGCCCAAGTGCACGTAAGAGGATGTCCCACTGGCTTGTGATATTTGTTATTTCAAACATTGAAATGTTTGCACGAACCTTATTCATGTCATCAGCTATGTTGTAATCTACAACAGGAAGGACTGTTGAACTGTCCGGGACGTAAACTCGTTTGTGAATTCCAAAATTTCATTCTTATTCTTATTACTTACAGAAGAACTTTTCATTTTTGTTGGGTTACCAGAATTTCTTTGAGTGTTCTATGCTGAACTGATGAATAGAATGATATTTGTTAACATTTTTTCTTTGATTTTATGTTTTTTTAACTATGGTGCGTAGTCGGCCCCTTGCTTCTCAAATTGTACCGGTTGGTCTGCTTCTGGGTCGAACCATCACTCAGAGGTTGCTTGTCAGAAATACTCTTTTAGGTTTTGGGTATGCAATTGAACATGTTTACTGCACGCCTCACACTCGGAGTGTCTTTGGTTGCAACAAATTCTATATTTTCTTCTGTCGGCTCAGTTTTCTCCTTAGCCATTGCCACATCAACAAGATGCATAGTAAGAATGGTCATGGTCTGATTCCAATGTGGGCAAGTTTTCTCGGAATGATATTCTTGATGATACGATCAATATTGATCTGTGACCATGTTTTCAATATTCAACATAACGTTGGAGCTTTGCGCAGACTTAGCGGGTTGTTTGCTACTACTGCCAAAAGTTGCAGTCCTTTTAAATGGGTTGAACCTAAGAGGCTTGCTTCTCACTGTGGTCTCACTTGACCTTTGCTTCAATCTACCAACTCACTTGACAAAGTCTTGACATTATGGGTCAAGATGATCCGAACTTAAATAGGAACACAAAAAATTGCAGATATATCCATAAATACAAAGATGCAACAGAAATAACACTTCATTTCATTAATATCAAATACTGAAATATGATTAGAAACAAAATGGAAATAAGACTAGCTCGAGTGATGGTATCTTATCTCTGAGGAGAGATATGGAGGCTACATGCCATTGAACTGTGTTATAATGAAGCTCAAGTGCCTATTTATTATTGAAAAACATGAGAAAACCCTAAACAATGAAGGTCCTAACCCAGGAGATGTAACACCAAGAGTTTGTGGTCCTCGTTGGGGTTAGTTGGGCAGCCACGTTCCCAGGGTCATAACTTGGTCGTATTATCCTTGTTTGGCATGTATGATACCTTGTTGGAAAGGTCTCTCTGAGTACTATGAGATTTTCCATAGGCTATGGGCCTACAGTGGACCCACTATTTAGGGTGTCAACACTGCTCCGGAATTTCAGGACCTGAAAAACTGCTAAAAATAGTAAATTCTGAAATAAACAAGGAAACAAATGAAACCAACTAGAGGTCTAAGTGGAATAGGTGGGTGGCCACCAATATCCACCTAGATCATTCCTCCCCCCTTAGGAAGAAATCGTCCCCATTGCATGCAACGCGTCCATGAGGTGATCAAATTTCTGTTGAACTTGGTCCCTAGTGATCCACTTGCCTTAGTGCAAGAGTTGGCCATCTTTGGCAACCCGATATAATTAGATCTTTTGTTGAAAAGTGTTCTTCACCTATGTGTCCATAATCTCATTAGTTGTCACATGTTCCATGCAGTCTAGGTTTAACTTTGTTGCTGTGAGTTGTTCTGTAATGTTTGATGTGTCTAGTAATGGTGGGAAGTATCGCTGAAGGTGATCCACATTGAACACTAGGTACATACCAAGGAATGGGGGAATGTTGAGCTCAAAAGAATTGTCTCCCACAACCTTGGTAATGGTGTAAGGACCATGTTAGAGTGGTCTGAGCTTCCGATGGGCCCTAGTAAGGTGTTCTTTCTAAAAATGCAACCAAAATTTGTCTCCCACCTGAAAATTGTATGACACCTGATGTTGATCATGTCGCTGCTTGTAATTGGAATTGGACTTCTCAAGGATGTCGTGAACCTACTGGCAGATGTGTTGGATGCATTCAATAAATCTGGTCACTTTATCAGCCTCAGACAATACATGTTTAGATTCTGCCTGTGTAGTCATGTGAGGCATGGTAACATCAATCAGACGTAATGGTTGAAATCATAGACCCACTTGAAACAGATAGCGACCAATCGAGCTATGGAGAGATATATTATAACTGTGTTGCACATATGGAATACTCTCATCCCAGGTTCGAGGATGTTTGGAGTTGTATATGTGGAATATGTGCACTATCATCCTATTGATGACCTCCATCTAGCCATCGGTCTCAAGATGGAAGGCAGTTAACTTGGTGAGCTTGGTGTCCAATAGCGTCCAGAGGCTTGACCAAAATGTGCTAAGGAACATGCTATATCAATATGATATAATGGTCTACGGGATCCCAAAATGTACCCATACTCATTCAAAGAATAGTTTGGGAGTGTCCTCTATAGTGATACTCTTCTTGTAGGCCACCAATATATCCACCTTAGAAAATTTTTCCACGACCACAAATTTACAGGCATTACCATGCTTGATAGAAGGGAGCTAGACATATAGTCCATGGAGATGGATTCCCATAGCTGGCTAGGAGTAGGTAGAGGAGTGTACAAGCCTTTCTTCTGGATGGTTGGTTTGGTGATGGCACAGGTAATACAGGATCTGATATATTTCCCAACATCTAGTCATATTTTGGGCCAATAAAAGTACTTTTGTAGTATAGCCACAATTTTATCTACACCAAAGTGTCATGCGACCCAACTGTAACACGCCTCCCAGATCAGCTTGGCAAGCTCACTTAAAGGATCACAAAGGTGGCCGAGGTAGCATAATAATGCGCCCTAGAGGTGGAAATTAGTAACTTTATTTCCATCTACTAGAATCTAGTATGTGGAGGGGCACTCTTGATCATTTTTGTATAGTTGCTACCATCTAGAGGTCTCATGACCAAAAGTGTTCAGAACAATAGTCAGTGCTACAACTAGGGGCTGACTGAGGTAGTTTGCAACATGATTTGTGTTGCTCTTTTTTTATTTAATATTCAAATGGAATTGTTGCAAATATGTAGACCACTTCTGATGGCAATCGTTCTGCAACTTCCCTCGTGTCTGTATAAATTGAAGAGGTTGGTGATCAGTCTGGATGATTGTCTCCTTCCCCAAAATGTAGTGCTTCCATTGTCAGTGAGCCTGCATGATGGAATACATATTTTTATCATAGGTGGGGTACTCTTGAATTGTATCGGAAATTGTCTCACTATGATAGGCCACTAGATGCTCGTGCTGGGTGGACTGCACCAATAGCATAATCTAATGTGTCTGTCTCGATTTCAAATGGTTGTTGTAGGTTTCACAGTGTGAGTACTAGTGCAGAGAAGAGGTGGTGCTTCAACTCAACAAATGACTTTCATTGCAAATCAAACTAGGAAAACTTTGCATTCGCCCCGCCCTTAGTAATCTGACTCAAAGGCCAAGTAATATGGGAGAATCCCAACATAAAAATTTGCAAGGCCCAAAAAGCTGCAAAGCTCCATTGGAGTGGTTGAGGCTGGCCAATCCCAATGACTTGGATCTTAGCCGAGTCCACATGCACAGTTTGTGCTACCAAAGGGTTTGAAGGACCTGCCAAATGTGTTGCAAGTGTTCTTCCCAACACTTGCTGAAGATGAGGATGTCATTTAGATAAACCACCACAAACGCATTGGTGAAGGGCCTCAAGATGTCATCCATTAGCCTCATAAAAGTAGCAGGGGAATTTGTCAACCCTAAGGGCATAACACCCCATTTGAAAATTCCTTCCTTGAATTTAAAGGCGATCTTCCATAAATTTGTAGGTTGTATCGGAACCTGGTGATAACTGAACTTCAGATCGATCTTTGTGAAATACTTTGCCCCCTTGAGTTGGTCTAGCTGGTTATCAATCTGTGGGATTGGATACTTGTTCGTAATAGTGATTTTGTTTAATGTCTGATAATCATTGTAGAGCCTCTAGGTCCCATCCTTCTTCTATACAAGTACAATTGGGCTCCCACAAGGCGAGGAACTTGGTCGAATGTGCCCTTTTTGTAATAACTCCTCGATTTTCCTCTTGATCTCTTCATTTTCCAAAATGGAGTGATGATATATCGTTTCATTGGGTATAGGTTCTCTGGCATTTAGATCAATCGAATGCTTGACGTGACAATGAAACGGTACCCCTATGGGCGAGGAGAAGATGTCACTATAATCTTCCACGACCGTATCCACCTACTTTTGCTACTTGGAGGAACCCTTCCCTAGGGCCATGGATGTGGCTATGACCTTCCCATTAATTTGAGAGCTAATCAGAAAGAAAAAAAAATTCCCAGTCTGGGAGATCACCTTACTGCATTTCTTAGCAGAGATCAAGGAGATGGAAGTAGGTGGGGCTATCTTCGTTATCCTATATAAATTACTACACAAATAATAATAACAAATCAAGGTATAAACTCATATACAACACTCCACTTCCATAAGTATGGACTTCCTAATAACATTCAAGAGAAACAACATCACACAATATGTCATCTATGAAGGGCTTGATGTTGTAGGGAAGGTAACACTGTTGGCTGACATAGAGATGTCATCCTTCGTGAAGCCGCCTGATGGTGTATGGCTATGGATGGGCTGTAGTCGGTAGGCTGAATTGCTTCACGACCTCTACTAAAATGAGGTTCTTTTGGCTCCAACTATTGACAATGAAATACAACGGAGAACCCTTCACCCACATTTGTGAGTAGAAAGGCATTCCCCCTCTTTTGGATCTTTTGGCTTGATATTTTGGATATTAGTGCTGGCCATAGTGGCACTGGGCTCCACGACAGTGATCTACTTCCCTTTGTCATTCCCCTTGTCAGGTTCTGACTTAAAGTCAGAACATGCCTCTAACTTGGAAGCCTTCAGCTCGGCCACCAGTGATTGCTTGGCCTGACACTCACTTGTGTTGTGAGTGGATCTCTTATGGAACACACACCACTTTCCCATGTCCTTATTTATCTTCGTGGTGTTCTTCTTTGCTTGTGGCTTTGGCGAGCTATCCTAGGTCACCCTGCCTTAGATTTTTCCTTTGTTTTATGGTTTGGGGGCACCTTTCCCTTGCTTTGGATTCATAGATCCAAAGTCTCACTTTTTCTATTTAAACTTATGCTCAATCTTGACAACGTACCAGTATGTCATGCCAAGCAAGGAGATGTTCATGAACTCCATTTAATCCTAGATGTACTTATGTAGGCAGTTGCAGTACATGAATACCAAATTCTTCTCAGAATCCTTAATATCCAACTTCATGCGAAGGGTATGGAAAAAATTGGTAAACTTCGACACGTCTTGGTCTCTTCCCTACCACAGCATGGTCCACTTTATCTATTTATCCTCATAACTCCCGATAGGGTAGTACTTCTCCTTGATGGAATCCCATAACAGATTCCAAGTGGGTGCGACTGAAAATAGTGAGGGTGTGCTTTCATATTTATTCTCATAATAGGTTTCCCACCAGTCCTTGACATGGGGGGTGGCTTTGAGAAGTGCAAAAGTAACCTTTTCCCAGCTAGAAAAATCATGAATAACAAATATCCTTCTAGAAAATTTAACTATTTCTCTACAGAGTTCACATCTATTTGACCTTCAAATATGGGGATGTCAAAGTTAACTTGTACCTTAAAGCGTGTGGTGTTTCCATAGTATCTTCCGGAAGTAGATGTGTTTCCTTTGGGTAGTCACTCAAGGATTTGGGAAAAGTTGTCTATCATCATGTTCATTTTTCATTCAAGAGCTTCTTCGAGCAATATTTTGAAAGGATCTCTTGGCCCCTCGTCTTTATTCTCTTTTACGATGGGAGGCCATCAGGATTTGTGAGGCTGGTCTTGCAAAGGTTCAACCAGTTCGAGCCCTAACTCCTTATATCTTGTCCTCGTTGGGGACATGCAAAGAAAAATAGAGAAAGAGAAAACTGCTCTGATACCAATGATCAAGACTTAAATAGGAACACAAAAAATACAAATATAACCATAAATCCAAAGATACAACAGAAATAACACTTCATTTCATTAATATCAAATACTAAAATATGCTTACAAACAGAATGGTAATAAGACTAGCTTGGGTGATGGTAGCTTATCTATGAGAAGATATGTGGCAACTACATGCCTCTTAACTCTTTACAATGAGGCTCAAGGGCCTATTTATTATTGAAAAACATGAGAAAACCATAAACAACATAAACCCTAATCTGAGGAGATGTAACAACAAGAGTTTGTGGACCCCGTTGGGGTTATTTGGGAAGCCAACTACCTAGGGTCATAACTTGCTTATATTATCTATGTTTGGTGTGTATGATACCTTGTTGGAAAGGTATATCTGAGTACTATAGGATTTTCCATAGGCTATGGGCCTACAACGGACCTCAAAAAGACATTGTTTAGGGGGTAAAAACTGCTCTGGAAGTTCATGACCCAAAAAATTGCCAAAAATAGTAAATGCTAAAATAAACAAGCAAAAAAATGAAACCGACTAGAACTATAAGTGGAATAGGTGGTGGCCACCAATATACACCTAGATCACAAGATCTGAAAATAAATAGTTTCTTTCTGTTTGGCCTACTTGCATAGGCCTGAGACCTTTTACCCATGTCCTTGGAGTCTTTAGCTGGTTCATCATCTGAAATGACTCCAATCGCACACAAGTCCTTCTGAACCACAATTTCCTATTCATAATTTTCAGTCAATGTTTGTTTCACATTTCTCTTTACAAACTACGTAATGTTGGTCAACAAGGCTGAAGTGTAATAATCGATTCTGATGGAGTCATGAGGTTTAGTGTTTACTAATAAATTGTTCAAAATGTGGTTAAAATTTTGAATAAAAATATTTCATTTTTTCCTTTCGGTCCATCTTGAGACTGCCCAACTTCTTGAATCTTTTCCTTGGCTATAACTGTTATGAAGACAGAGGGTTGAAATGGTGTTTTCAAAAATCAAGAAGGTGTGGTTGGTGAGTGTTCAGTTGTAAATGTGTCAAGGTTATTCTACTGCAGAGAGGGGAGAAAATGTTGGCATTATAGCACGGGTTTGGCACTATGGCACAGGTATTGTCCTTGATGGCAACTCACTCGAAAAATCACTCAGATGATAGTTCAGGATCATAGGCTCTTAGAATAAAAGAAAAGGAGGTATACGCAGGTTCTCGTTGACCAAGCTGTGTATACACATGGATTCACAGACGGAAAGGCACATATACATATACACACACTTTCATGCACAAAAAAGCGCGTATAGTTTGGAAAGCTAGGTTTTTGGTCCTTGGTATTTGGATCTATGGTTTTGGACCATGGTATCTCATCTGAAGTGTTGAACCCAGGTATTTGGACCCAAGTATTGGTTCTAAGTGGTTTTGGACCACGGTATTGAGTAAGGCCTAAGACTATAAAATGGGAAGGAGATCATTAGGCAAAGGAACTCAAGCATTGAACATCTTATGAAGAGTAAGATCTAGAATACTATTCATTGGGTTATGGTGCATAGATGGATCTGAATCAAGGAGGAACCTGAGCGCTAGAAGAAGGATAAGTTCTAGATGGGTCAAGATCTTAAGGTTTGAAGAGAAGTATCTTTGTGTGATTTTGATATTTTATATTTGATACATGAGTTGATTTGTAAATCTGATGAACTGGGTATAATTGATGTCTAAATAGTTGAAAAAGGTAAATTATCTTTTACAGATCAGTGCACAGGTTCGACATAGCAAAGGCACATATACACACTGGTTCGGTAATTCAAAATAGTGTATATGCAGATTTGCCTTAATATAGCAACGTATGCACATAGGTTATACATATTGAAGTAGTGTACGTCTCATAAGATATGTTTTAGCTACTTCTGTTTATTGCTACAGTGTTCTGGGTTCAGGATTGGTTTCGGGTTACTATTACTATATTATGGCTATAGCATTCAGAGAAGTGATTGTTTGATCCAATTTTTGGTTGGTGCAAAGGAGATTGGTTGATGCAGATATATTTGATATTTGATTGATGTTATTGATGGATCCAGATTGAAAATTTATGAAACGTGGTCCCTGGAAGAAAAGAGAAGGTTGTATCCCTCTGTAGGTTAGCACCTATGTACTAGTACATCAACTAGTACAAGAGCTAAGGGGGTTGTAGCTCCCTTCTAGGAGAAACTGGAGAATGAGAGAAGGTGGTAGCCTTCTGTAGGTAGAAGCCTACATACAGGTATAAGACTGCACCAGTACATAAATATTGTAAAAAGAAGTTTCTTATTAAAAGAAGATAAAGACGAATTGCAGCAAGTGGTTTTCACCCACATTGGGTTTCCACCTTATATCTTGTGTTCATGTGTGTGATTTTCTGTACTGTTTACTGCACTTGATTACTGTTTTATGGTTTTGATACACAGATTAAGATCAGCTAACTAAATTAGAAGTCTGCAAGATATACGTGGTTTTCTCTAAACATAGTTGCGTATATACGCAGGTTTAATTAACAGAAGTAGCGTATATCATTTTTTTTATGAAAATGAAAAATTGTTAAATTGATAATACTGATTCACCCCCCCTGCTCTCAGTATTATTTCCAACAAAGAATTGAGCCTCTAAGTGAGAAGTAGTAGTACCACCCAAGAAGAGACACACATGAATTGGAAGGATCCATCTAACATCTAGTGGGATAGTCCGTAGAGGATGCAATGATATATCTTGCAGAATAGTCCACAAGGATGGGAAAACAATAAAAACCATTATAGCATATTCTCAATAAGATAAGTAGTAAAATAACTGAAATAGTTCATCTTTCTTAGCACATGTGAAAGAAAACATGTAATAAAATCATCTTTATAATAGTCTTATAAACATTCATAATCCATGCATGAAGAACATGTTGGCCTTGAAGGCTTATGTTATTAGTAATTTTTCTAGGACACATGTTTACAATGCACATCACTAGCTCCGATAGTGGAGCATTGGATCCATTCCTTTCTCCTGAAAGAACTATCTTATCTCTATAATGACTTGCGAGAGGAGCGAAGGTGAAAAGTCCTTTGAGCATACAATGAGGGAGTATATATAACCAAGGGTGACCTTTTGACTACCCTCATGACTATTTGACTTCTTATGACTTTTCAACTTACATGACTCTTTGCATTCCATGTGTGTCCTTTGGACTTCCACTTTACAATAAATTTTGAATACAATATAAATGATCCACAGTAGTGATGTGGCATATGACCACTCATGACATGACACTACTAACATGGACTACTTGATGATGTGGAAATTTCAAGCCATTGTTGCTGCCAAGTGCTAGATGTCTTCTTGAAGATGCTTTCTTTTCACCTTTGCATGGCTTGGTGATGAGGAATCTTCAATGATCTCAAATCTTGGATAGTGGTTGCAAACTAGTGTCCCTTCATTTTCTCTTGATCGATCAACTTGTAAGTTTAGCTACAAGAGAGTATTT
Organism: Pinus taeda; assembly: GCA_000404065.3. NCBI lineage: Eukaryota > Viridiplantae > Streptophyta > Pinopsida > Pinales > Pinaceae > Pinus > Pinus taeda. The sequence goes on from APFE030525768.1 coordinate 37,458, forward strand.
AAGCATGATTCCCTCCTTCTTCTCCTTTTACATCATCTTGTAATTACATGATAAGGTACCTATTCCTGCAATTCTCTCATGATAATATGACATCAATCTGAAAACCCCCTAGTCTAAGATAATGCATTTTGATCCACCAGCTAAGCTCGGAACAAGTGTCAAGCTAGGAAGAGAGACCCAATGATTGTAGTGTGTAGTTCCAATAGATATGGGAAAAGCTTAATCCTTGAGACCATGGAGTGTGTAGTTCAGACAAGTCTGAGGGACAAGACTGCTCAATTTCTAGAGCTAGCAAGATAGGCTTAGGAAATGAGCACTGGGAGAGCTAGCTGTGTAGTTCTGGGAGTCAAGAAAGGTTGGGAAACTACAAAAATGTGAATTTCAAGGGCTCGGGGGATGGGATTTTAGGATTGAGGATACAAAATGCATAGTTTAAGCATGGTTGGGGACATGATTTCGTAATTCTGGAGGTCAAGGTTAGAGATTGGGCACAGAAACTATGCAGTGTGGGATCTTGAGAGATAGGAAATACACATTATGTAGTTCTGAGAAGCAAGGTCACAGCTAGAGAACTGCAACTGCGCAGTGAGGAGCTCAGGAGAGGCCCGATGAAGCTAGGTTTGTTGGTCAGGAAGTTTTTCTGAAAATGGCTAAGTGTGGGATCCGTGAATCAGGAACTTTGAATGTAATCACACACTCAGAATATTTTGATGACATAGAAACATAGGTCATATGAAAACATGATTAAATCATTTCACTCCGTCAGAAAGCTTTAGGGAAAGTTACGATAAGTGCAACACTTAAGATAGACTTTGGGATGACCGTAACAAAACTTGTGCAACAATGATTGGAACTTTGTGAATGAGTGTGACAGATGTTTACATAATTAGAGAAAATAATATACACAAAAGTAGACCCTTAAAACCATCGGAATATGACTGTACACATTGTGTGACATTCAAACATGCCAAAATATGATAATTTACCTAACATGGAAAAGGGAACAAAACACTTCAAGAAATCTCATGAAATAAGCCTTAGTGTTTGTGACAACAATGTAAAAGACTAAGGAAGTTTATGAAATTGAGTGTAATTGAAAATTTTGGAGAGTCTTGTAGCAGCGACAACACTTGGCGACACACTAGTTGAATCCTAGCTTCTCTATCTCAATTAAATTTTTATGTGCAGGGCCTCATTTCTTCAGGGAGTATTGATTCATCATGCATATTACTTTGGTATTCACATTTACCCCATGAATAGACATGGTTCCCTTTATGAATTCTTAGTTGAGCACAACATAGGATTCAACAATACTACAATGTTTCGAGTTGGGAAGGGTAGTGTAGCTCGCGAGCTTAAGATTTCTAGAGTATAATTTTTCATATCTGGTTTTCCTCTACTTCCAGTAGCCCTGGATAGTACCATGAGTGAGTCACGTAGGAACAGAAACATTTCTCTACTACCAATGAGCCTGGACAATACCCTGACAGAGTTACTTGCTTCACCTCTCTGCACGGGAAGCCTTTCTTTTCTTTCTCCTTTATTTATTTATTTTAAAGAGGATTGTGCATCGACGCTTATTTATTTTGGGGCAGAAGAGGGATACCAACTTATTGAGAGCAAAAGAGTTTGTTCCTTCAGAGAAGCATATAGAGATCTTTGATTTAGGTTTCCTATTTTAGACTTTCCCCTTCTCAACTCCTACTGATTGGCTAAGCATGAAAACATCGAAACATAACGACTGAGTTTAGGCACAATGTTTCCGAAATAAACATGGGTTCATGGTTGGACCAAAACTCTCCTTACAGATGGATCATATTTTCCTTTAGAACTTCATCAACCAAAAGACATTACCAACACAAGGAAGATGGAAAAAATGTTAGACAAATTTTGAAGTGTCACGGGACTCTTTAGATTCCAGCCACACACATACTAAGAAGTCACAATGTGCATAAGCACAATACTCATTAACATGACAAAAACAAAACAAAAATCAAGCAAACAAGAAATAAAATAATGTGTACATAGTGTAGGGAACATCCCCAAATATTCATTGGAAGTAATGTTTTAAGTCTTGGTGATTGACAGGGAGAGAGTCAATATTCTTGTCATGCGATTGAAAATGATAAATTTGCTAGCCAAGGCTTTCATGTACTGTGAATGGTCCAATCCACAGGGACTGAAACTTAGTGTGTTTTCCTTTATCCTCGTGGGATTTATCCCACTTCAAGACTAAGTCATGCACACTCAAGTTCTTCTTCCCTATAAACTTCTTGTTGAACCATATCTTGATACAATTTTTGTGAAGCGAAATGTTTTCTTTTGGTTTCAACCTTCCTTCCTCTAGCTTGCAAAGGATGTCCACCCTACACTGCACTAACATACACGACTTGCCTCAAGATTCTTGTGTGAGTTCGAGGGAAGGCAAGTAGATGTTGGGTGGGAGGATGGCTTATTTTTCATATACCAGGAAGTAAGGGGAGGTTTTCAAGGAAGGCTTCAGTGTGACTCGGTTAGTCCATAAGGAATTCACCAAAGTGGAGTGCCAGTTTCACATCTAAGAGAATATGGTCCTTTTGATAATGCAGATTAGGTTCTCATTCATGGATTCAACAAGACCATTCCCTTACTGATAATAATTAGCTTAATGTTTCAATACAATACCATTTTCCAATGCAAAATCGTAAAGTATTTGCGATGAGAAGTATGTTGCATTGTCAAAAACAAGTCAAGTAGGAATGTAAAACCTAGAAATGATGTTCTGTTGTAGAAAGCTAATGACTTCATGATCATTCACCTATTTCAATAGAATTGATTTTGTCCATTTTGTGAAGTAATCTATGGTAGTAAGGATGTAGTGGTACTTCTTTGATGAATGTAGAAATATTTCTCCAATAATATCGAAGCCCCACTGTTGAAAAGGTTCTTCCACTGCAATGGGATGCAATGGGTAGGCACACCTATTATTTGTGTCGGCACACCTCTGACAGACCAGACACTTGTGGGCATAAGCATTAGAATCTATGAATAATCTAGGCCAATAAAATTTGCCCACATGACCTTATGCATCATTGTGTTTCCCGCAAAGTGTCCTCCAGCTAGTCCATTGTGGAGATCACACAATACCTTTTTTCAATCATGTGCTTCCAAACACCTGAGAAGTACTCCATTGTGGTGCTTCCTGAAAATAACCCAATGCACCAACTGGTAGGATAATGCTTTAAGTCTAAGTTCCCTCTTTTTTTTGCATAAACTTGGGAGGGAACAATGTCATTCTCTAGGTATTAGCACAAATCAACATACCAATAGTTTGTGTTAGTAGTGGGGGAGGCTCGCTCAACGTTGTACATCTCAATTTATTGCTCCCATCCTGAAAGATCTTCTTCTTCCTGCTTTGCGTTCACTGCTTCTGTTGCTAGTGATCCAGCTGGCTTGATCTCTATATTATATTATTGCAAACCAGTCATCGAGTTCACTCTCCTTTCACCCATCTCTTCCTAAACGAGCAGTGATATGATTGTTGGGTGTAGAACAAAGATAATGCAATTATTTTTCAATAGATAGGGCAAACCTTGTTTACCACCTTGTATACTACATAACCTTGTTTATCTGAGGTGGGGTACATAATTTTATGTCCTTGAAAACTCGTGCTCATGAAAGAGATAGGTCGCTCGTTATTTATATAATCCTTTTGGGTGAGTACAATGATGATAAAAGTGTCAAAAGAAAAGGTTTTGAGAAAAAAATATTTATTGAAGTCTAGGTTATACAATATGGGTGATTCTGTGATAGCCTATTTAATATGGGAAAACACATCCTTTTCCATTTTATCCCATTTATAAATTACATTCTTCTAAATGATCTCCTATATTGGCTTAACAATCTTGGCATAGTCAGAGATAAACTTTTGGAGGAATTTGATTTTCCCCAAGAAGGACTGCATGGCATTTTTGTTCACTAGGAAGGGAATTTGCGTGATCGCTTTGACCCTATCTAGGTCTACCTTAATCCAAATTTTGGAAAAAATGTGGCCCAAGAGATTACCCTTAGAAACCTCAAAGATACTTTTATTGATATTTAAAGATATCTCATACTTGCGAAATCACTCGTAATTTTTTTTAAGTTTCATATGTGGTCATAACTCTATTTGGAAAACATTGTTACGTTGTCAAGATAGACCACTATTCTCTTTCCAATCATCTCATGGAAAGAAATTTTCATAGCCTGTTATAATGTTGCACCAGAATTGATTAACCCAAACGACATTTGCCTAAATATGAACGTGTCTCACTGCGTGTGAAAGGTGGTCTTAAGTATGTCAGACTCTAAAACCAGAACCTGTTTATATCTTGAGTAACTATCTAGCAAAGAAAACATTTCTGACCCTGATATTGTTTGTAGTATTTGTTCGATAGACGACATGAGGTAGTTGTCCTTGTCCGAGGCGCGATTTAGATTTTGAATATCGACAAACAAGTAAATCTCCCTAGACTTCTTTCTTATTGGGACCAAATTTGATACCCACGTTAAGTCCTGCACTCTGTATATGATCCAAGAATCTAGCAATTTGCTTAACTCTTTCTGAATAAGAGGCGCAAGAGATGGATGTACTTTTCTCAATTTCTGTTGTAATGGCTTGACCCCTTCTTTTATTGTTATCACATGCTATATTTTTCATGTGTGATGAGTTTTAAGCTCATCGTATGTCCACGTGAACACATCTCAGTATTGCTTGAGTAGGTGGATAAAGTCTTGCCACACTTTTGGTGTACATTAAGTTCCAATATTGATGTACTTTTGATCTTTTTCTTTTCCCATGTTAATCTACTCGTGTGACAACATGGAACTATGGGTTTTAACATTAAAAAGTCCCCAAAAGTGATTTAGCAGGTCATACAACTTCTCCAATGATACCATGATGTTTGGGTTGAGATTTCCTTTACTTGCACTGATCGCATCCTGCAATGCCTTCTCGTGATCATCCTCATTGATTGTTGCATCTTTGAAAACATTAATGTTCACCATGAAGCACAATATCTACTGTTCATCATAAAAAATGCATAAATTAGTGATATTATCGGGGATGGACAACTTATAAATAATTTCAATAGAAAAATTGTCCCTCAGTGCTGAAAACCTAGCAATGACATTTGCTAGTTCATCCTCAACTGTGTTACGCATTCTTGGAACAAAAATGATACTATAATCTTGGAAATCTAAAATCAGAGACCATGCCTCTTGTTGATAACTTCTAAGATGAGGTGACACACAATGTATGGTATTGAATACTTGTCACACCATAATTTTTGAGTCACCTACTTCTTTTAGGATGGGAACATTGAGGTCAAAGTCTTTTTGCAAGCCCAAGATGAGTTCTTCATATTCCGTAGTGTTGTTCTTGCACTCAAATTACAAGTAGCCAGAGATAAAATGCTTTATCTATAGCGGGTCTATTAAAATGCAACCAACTCCAAAGATTTCCTACATTTTGGAAACATCAAAGTGAAAATGACACATATCATATGTACAAGGACTAAGAACTACACTAGTACTATTATTACTATTTCTAACTGTACAAATGTCATTTTCACCAGTTGGATTAGGAAGGATATCCAACTCTATATTTGGTGGGACATGGTATGGCTATGCAAGATAGCACCTGAGTTGGGTTTCTAGGAAGAAATTGTCGAAGATAAGTTCTACAAAAGCCACTGGTTCATTCTGTCCATTAAAGGGAGTGACAATATGTTGCACGTATGTTTCTGAATTCACCTAGATCTGGTTATTTCTCCCCTTATACGAAAGCCATAAATGTGAACATTTTGTAGCAAAGTACCCTTGTAGCTTTCTCGACTAGTCTCTGCTCAAGAACACTCCATATGCTTTTAGAATGTCAAGAATAATTATTTTGATACATTGGTGGACTCACTCACTAGATGATAAACAAATGATCACATCTTTGAGTTCACCAATTGCATGGACATAAGTTCTATATAGCTAAATAATATGTGCATCTATTTTGTCCCATTTTGCGTTTATTTTCTTTATGACAGATAATGGCATTACATTCACCGATGCACCAGAATCAAACAAGCAATTGTGTACATTTAAATTAAAGAATTAAACAGTTAACAGAAAAGGGGGGGGGGGGAAGCATATTTACGTCCACTATTAAAGAATTAAGTACAAATTCGAGGGAATTAGAAGATGTACTAGATCCCTTGTTAGAAGAAGCTTCATTACCTGTGGTGGATTTCCCAAGTGTGCGTAAGAGGATGTCCCGCTGGCTCGTGACCTTTGTTAGTTAAAACATTGAAATGTTTGCACAAACCTTATTCATGTCATCAATTATGATTTAATCTATAGCGGAAGGACTGTCGAAGACTATGGGGACGTAACTTGGTTTGTGACTTTCAGAATGTCGCTCTTATTCTTACTGATTACGGAAGCACTTCTCATTGTAGTTGGGTTACCAGACTTGATTAGAGTGTTATTTGCCAAGTTGACGGTTGGAATGATCTTTCTTAATAGTTTTTCTTTGATTTCCTACTTCATCAACTATGGTGCAGTAGCCAGAACCTAGATTTTGGACTATGAGTATGAAATTGAACATGTTTACTACGTGCCCCATACTCAGAGTCTCTTCGGTTGCAACAGCTTCTAGATTTTATTCTCTAGGCTCAGTATGCTCCTTAGCCATTACTGCATCAAAAAGATGCGTAGAAACAATGCTCATGGTTTGATTCCAATATGGGCATGTTTCATCGAAATGACATTCTTAATGATACAAGCAATATTGATATGTGCACATGTTTTCAATATTCAATACAACACTAGAGCTCTGCGTAGACTTAGCAGGTTGGTTGCTACTATTGCGGGAAGTTGCAGTCCTTCTAAATAGGTTGAAACTGGGAGGTTTGCTTCTCATGGTGGTCTCACTTGACATTTGCTTTAGTTCTTCCATCTCATTTGACAGATTCTTGACAGTACGGATCAAGCTCTCAAGATCAATAATTTCTCTCTTTGGCCTTAATTACAGAGGCCTAGGACCTTTTACTTGTGTCCTTGGAGTCTTTAGATGGTTCATCATCTAAAATGACTCCAATCACACGCAGGTCCTTTTGAACCATGATTTCCTCTTCATAATTTTTGGTGAATGTTTTTTTCACAGTTCTATTTACAAACTACACAATGCTGGTTTGCAAGGCATAAGTGTAATAATTCGATGATGATGGAGTAATGAGGTTTAGTTTTTATTGAGAACTTTTTCAAAATGCGATTAAACCTCTAATTAAAATATTTCAATTTTTCCTTTTGCTCCATCTAGATACTGCCCAACTCTTTCAATAACATGGAGGGGGTCTTGTCATCAACAAATTACTCAAGGGAACATTTCTTAAAGCCCATCCAGTTCTGGATGAAATTCAGAGGAAGAATATCATACCACACAAATGATCTACCATCTAAGGTACACGGAAACAATCTACATGTAAAATCATCATAGCATACCTCAAGTGTTTGCAAAGTTAGGTAGAAGTTGTTTAGAAGGTCCTCCACCTTTACTGCTCTATTAGGGTCATACTTTGTTAGGAGATTTTCTAGATGCCTTGCAATCTTGTGTTCCACACCCATAGTGCAAGTGTGCCCTCATAAATAGAATCTAGATATTAGTATACCACGTACTCTTTGTTGTCTTCCCCTTCTTATTTAGAGCCTGATTGGTCTTCTTCTTATTCTTCTTCTTCTTCTCCACCCAATCCATGGAAAGTATTGTCTGATAGCACTACTTATCATTGTCACCACCATTGAAGTTTGGAGGTTTTTCTGGTTTTTCTATTTTTTCTTAAGAGTCTGCTACCTCTTCAAGGGTGGCGAGAACCAACTTTTCAACTGTTGAAACCAATATCCCAATAGGGATGGTTTGGTTCCTCTTAAGAAAATATGGAAGAATTTCTATTCTAGGTATTAGTCGAGTAACTCCTGCAAACTTTTAGGTGATGGGGTAGATGGTTGTGCAAACTTTCGTAAGGTTGTGTAGTCTAGGGATGAGAATAATTACCAACTTTAGGAACACATGTAGGGGATTTGCTGAATATTACTACCTTAATGAGAGGAAGTAAAATTGGGGTTGGTGGGGTTACCAGCCATAAAAGTCTAGCTTCCCTCCTTCTAACGCCGGTAGTGTTGACTATGTTGGAACCACAACATCAAGGGATATCCCTAATGGGAAGTTCCAATTAGACGTCACACCTTTTGGTGTAGGAGTCCCATTCGGTATAAACCCATAATTACCGAATCCTTAAATATTTTCATTGGTTGTAACTATTAGCAAGAGAGAGGGATGCAATGGTGTCTTTGAAAAGAAAGAAGGTGTGCCTGGTGAGTGTTCATTTTTAAGTGTGTCGGGTTTCTTCTACTGCGGAGAGGGGGGAAAAGTGAGCCTCCAAGTGAGAGGTAGTAATACCACCTAGGAAGAGACACATATGAACTGGAAGGATCTGTCTAACAACCAGTGGAATCATCAATAGAGGATGTGATGGTCATTACAACCAATAAATGAATAAACATCTATCCAATATTGTTAACACAATAAAATTGTACACCTATTAGTACCATCCAGAAGACATTAAAAGTGTCCCACAGAGTGCACAAGTGGACATTCTTCTAGTCGAATACATTATAAAGATTTAAAAAAATCAAACGTTTTCATAAGGTCAAAATTTTATAAAGGAAATCAATTAAGGTTGAGCATATATTTCTTCAAAAAACGTGCACATGGAGCATATCATCAAAAATCCGTGCAGTTGCAGAAATTGTGACTCACCATTCCGGGACCACTCTACACACTTGGAGTCGATTTATTGTTACGAGGTCGGTCTAGTATAGTTAAATTCAATTCGCCTTGGAGAAGTGCATCCCTCAATGGAATCATGTTGTCCTACTCATGTGTATTTATCATACATGTTCCAAGAGAGGAAAAAGGGATTCAAAAAACTCTATAAACAGGCCATGGGAGACCCAAAAGAAGAGACATTGTTATGCTAGCCAAATTGCTCGTAAGCAAGCCTCCATTTCATTGTTGAGCCAAGGAAGTGAAGAGCACTAGCATGTTGGCCAAATTAATTCTAAGAAACCAAACGTCTTACTAAGTGAAGAGAAATCCACCCTTTGGAGAGTCTTCACACTTCTTTGAGAGAAAGGAGAAACTTGCAAAGAGATTAAGGAAAAGAAGCATCCTTGCTGAGGATTTTTGAGCTTTCTAGCTCAAGGAATTCTCTTCAAGTGTTCTAGTATTCTGATTGTATTCAATCTCTACCACTAATAATCAATAAAGGGAGATTTTCCATATATTATTGATGTGTTTGCTCCATTTGAGCATTCTTATGTTCATGCACCTCTTTGTTTAAGTTTCTTTCTCTTTATGCATTGTATCCATTATTTACAATGTTGTGTTTATTTAAGTTTTTCCACTAACAATCCACTACTAAGGGGGTGTTTTTTGGTACACTTGTGCTCCAAAAAAACTACAAGAGGAATGGCACACATACTGATCTATTTTCATTAATATAGAGATTGTTTGCAAGACCTCCTCTCTACACAAACATCCTTCAAGGCGCTCCTCACCTCCCTGTATTTTTTATAGTCCCCCTAGACCCATTTTGAGCTCATGGGAGTGAATATTTTTCAGATTTTTCTCACTCGCACATTTTATTCTCTCATAGATGCAAAGTGCGCATCTGTACCTTTGAAAACCATGAAGCACACATCTGTAGGTTTTAACCCCGTATAGAAATTACCTGCATACGAATTCTAAATCACAGGAAAAATAAAAATGCGAGAGCATAACACATAAAACACATATACACAGAGATTTCCCTCTGGATCTCAAAACCGAGACTACCAGCTTGATTTTCCATTATGTTCCTTGCAATGTTATAATACATATTTATACATGCCGAAGCATCCAATACCATGGACCAAAAAACCATCACGTCCAATACCATGGACCAAAACACCATCGATCCAATACCATGGACTGAAAAACATTGCGTCCGAAAAACATGTGAAAAAATCATGCACAAAACCATAGGTGGGTCCGCCCAACCTAACATAGGGTCCAAAACAAAAATTTTCCGGGGCGCTGCCTCGGACCCCATAAAGTGGGGTTACGGGTTCCCCTCAAACCCCCTGTTAACTATGTGGAAAAAATATAACACAACCCAACAATCTCCCACTTGTTGTTTTCTTTCCACAGGGGGCCACAGGAGAGCTTAGTCATTTTTCCAGCCCTCAAACACCCATTGTTTCCCTACACCAAGGGAACTTCTCAAAGCTAACAGATTTTGTCAATGCATATGCAGTATTCTTCAAAGTGTCCACCTTTACCAGCAACACCTTTTTGTCTTCTATCATATCCCTCACAAACTGATACTAAACATCAATGTGCTTTGTCTTTGAATGATAAGCAGGGTCCTTTGCCAAGAAAATTTCACGTTGGCTGTCACAGTCTATCCTTATAGCTCCCTGTACTAACCCCATACTTGAACACAAACTCTGCAACCAAACTGCCTCCTTGCTTGCATGAGTGGCTGCCATGTATTTTTCCTCTGTAGTTGATAGTGCCACTACAGATTGTTTCTTGCTCATCCAACTGACTGCACCTCCAAATAGGTTAAACACATACCCACTTCTAGATCTTCTTTGATCCAGATCTCCAGCCCAGTCTGCATCAACAAAGACACGAATATCCAACACTCTGTCCAATCCTGGTCTTCCTTGGTAGCACAAACCATAATCACTAGTGCCACGCAAATACCTGAAAACCCGCTTCACTGCTATCCAGTGCTCATTCCCTGGTTTTGACATAAACCTTCTCAATACTCCCACTACATGTTCAATGTCTGGTCTAGTACAGACCATTGCATACATCAAGCTACCGACTACACTTGCATATGGAACATGGGACATCTCCTCTTCCTCTTCTTGTGTCTTGGGACACTGTTCAGCAGATAACCTCGCACCTACAGGAATAGGGACCTTCACCAGTTTACTATCCTGCATATTAAACCTCTGTAGTATTGTCTCGACATATTTCCTCTTGTTTAACCAGAGCTTCCTCTTTGCCCGATCTCTTTTAATTTCCATGCCCAAAATATAGCTTGCAACACCGAGATCTTTCATGTCAAATTTGGAGGACAATTGGGTCTTCAAATCCTGGATAATTTCTTTGTCATTTCCAACCAACAACATATCATCCACATACAAGACCAGATAAATAACACGGCCACCAATTAATTTAAAAT
>APFE030525768.1:55654-71863 GCA_000404065.3 Pinus taeda
TATATATCTCCGCCCATGACTAAAATCAAAGTAACACACATTCTAAATCGACACCATAGGGGATCCCACGACTCCAAGTCAATCTAGGCATTTTTCAAACCTCCCCCCATTACCAGGATGTGTACCCTGACTTTCACCATTTAGGAGGAAAAGATGTCATTCAACCACCATTATTAGATCTTCCTTTATTGGTGAAAATTTACTTGGAACTCCTCCAGAGCAAGGGACACCCTTCACCACTCCTCAAGGATCCCCGCATGCTACCACCTTTGGGAGCACACACACTTCTCCTTTGGATAGTCCTCGAGCTACCCACTAGGGTAGGCCTCCTGTGACATCCCCACAGAGGAATCTACTACATATAGCTATCCAGAATCACTTCACAATGGCAGGGAATGCAGAGATCCCATTTTTAGCTTCATTAAATCTCCCAAATTTAAGAACGATCATAAATGACCTGATCAAACATAGCCAAAATTGGGCAGCTATGCCCACAAAGCTCCCTTAAGATATTCCAAAATTTTAGGGAAATTAGGGCGAAGACCCAAATAACAATGTCATGAAATTTCACCTATGTTTCTCATCTAACAATATCACAAAAGATACTATTAGATTAAGGCTATTTCAATGCACCCTAACATGGTCAGCCGCGAAGCAGTATATAGTTTAGCCCTCTGCGTCTCATAGAACCTTTAGCACATTAGCTAAAGAATTCCTCACTTTATTCCAACTCCAATCTTCCATGATTCTAGGTCAGATCTTCTAACCAATTTCAAGAAAACACAAGCTACACATATCTCGGACCATATCTGCTAATGGAAGAAATGTCACAGTTTGTGCAAAACTAATTTTGAAGACAAAGTCCTCCTAGATATTTTCTTGAGATCCCTCATGTCCGAAATCTCAAAGGGCATGGATAAAACATTCTCGTAAAGTGAAGAAGAATCCATCAATAAAGCCCAAAAACTGGAGCTGATCTACAACTAGTTGGGGTACGCTTACCATGTACTCCCAGACACCTCATGCCTGTAATCTTATCAAGAAATAGCAGGTGCATCTAATAGTGTTGATAGATTAATTAGGGCCCTATCTGAAAGACATCAAAATAGTAGTGGTCAATACCTTATGTATCTAATGAATGGCCCATCTTACGATTATATGCCACCATTCCAAAATATCGGTCATTATAATGGTCAACCCGCACCTTTGCAGAATATAGGAAATAAGGTTAACCAGCAGTAGGCCCCCCAAGGAGGCTTGTATCATCCCCCACAAGGAAATCAATACTCCTCTTGGAGCATGGAAAAAAGGTCTTCTCCCCTAAACTAGTACATTAACTAGGGACAGGAGAACCGATATTCTACTTTCCCAACACCACAAGGAAATATCCCACCAAAGAAAAACAATGCATGGGTAAATCTAGTGCAACCATCTCTTGATTCATCACACCAATCAAAAGAACAACTGAATTCAGTTCATTATTATAACGGTGCTAGGAAAAAATGAGAAAATAAGCCAAAGGGAGAGCCTGAGCAGGGAGGAAACAATCAATAGCAACCCCCAAGGGCACTGGGAAGGGACAACTCCAACCAGAGCCAAAACCAAGATACGACCAATAACAACTCGTAGAAATAGGGAAATAACATTAGTCTCAGGACTAATCATGAATGCATAATTTGCAGCAATCACATCCCTTATACCCATTACTATCCCTGGCTTCCCAATTTAAAAAGGATACAAGATAGTAGGGTGAAAAGTGGCCAACTAAGTATAGTCATGCAAGAACACTTTCCCCATTACGGAATTGTTGACACCCAACAACAAACTTCCCAAGCTCACCCATCTGGAGGGAACCTCAATAATACTCCTAACCATGATATCCTCAGGATAAGAGAGGACATCATCTTGCAAATGAGGAATCATAATTACGAGGCTTCCCCAATGGCCAAGCCATCCACCTCAGCTAATGCCATACCTATTAGACCATTGACCATTACGCAACCTCCCATAGATGTCATGCCCAAAATGGTTAAAGGACCTTTACGGCCTGTAGGGCCCAATTCAAGAGTTGCCCATAGTTAAAACATAGGCGATGACTTGGCTCAATCACCATCATCTATGTCAGTGTTTGAAGTCCTATAGAGGTGCCCAACCCAGTGGAAAACCCTACATTTCGGTTTAGGTGCAAGACCAATCCAATTCCCGCCTCATTTTATTTGACTTGGAAACATCTATTGGGATGGGGTCCCCTCGGTTAGTTTTAGTGTTAAAAGCCCAAGTTTTGATGTAAATTTTGGTAAAAATATGTAAAGTCTCTCTAAATTGTGGATGATGAGCGTGTGGTCCCCTGCGTCAGTTTTGGGCTTAAAACCCCAAGTTTTGATGTAAATTTTGGTAAAAAGATGTAAAGTATTCGCAAATTGTGGATGCGGAGCACGTGTAGAGTTAGAAGTAAAAAGGGGTTTAGCCTCTTGCTTATGTAAAGTCAAGTTGGTTTTGAGATCTACCCATGGTCCATGAACCATGGGATTGTATGAAGAAAAGCTATAAATAGGTGTGTCTTAGAGAGTCTAAGGAAAGGAATGAATAGTTCGATGATAATGGGTTATTAGAAAATAGCAGAGAGAAGTGAGTCATAGAGGGAGAAAAGGCTTTGCAGTTGAGTGCACAAAGGACTATAGTAAAGTCCGCAGCTGAGTGCAGAGACCCCTGCAGCTGAGTGTGCAGGGCAGTTTTGAGTTTGTAACATCATATTTATTATCAATAAAGAAGACCGTTGGAGAAATTCATGTGTTTATCTGTTTACTTCTGTTATCTATGTTTGTGATATATGTTGTGATGGAATAAATATCATTATAAAATATTGATGTATTGATGTGTGATTATGTTGGATAATTCTTACTAACTGTATGCAATGCATGTGAAGTATTTACATGAACATTATAATACTAGCTGTTTTGTTTATTAAATACTTAAGTGGATCTGTGCAAACCCATATCTAGGGTTGTTTTATGGTGTGCGTAAGTGGATGGTGTATCTGTTAAGGGTCTGTAAAACCCTTTCATAGACCTTCGTGAAGGTCTAAGGACCACTTAAGTGAAGTTGTAGTACCAAGATTTAGGGGCTTATAGATCTGTGCAAAGGCAGATCTAGGGTAATAAAAGACATCACACTGATCTCTGGATGCTAAAACTTGGTTCCAGCATCCCCCCATACTTATTCAGGTGAGACTTCAGCCTGTGTTATGTAGATTGATGCCGAAAGGACTGGTAGTGTAGGGTTTTGTTTGGAATAACTAACTCTGAACCTGGGTCAGGACCCACTAAGCCAACAAATGGTTCTATTGTCGGGACTAGGATATGCATAAAGAGATGTGTGATGTCACATAAGTGGAATTCGACCGAGAAGGAAATTGAGAAGGCGATGGTGTGGGCGAAGTTGTATGTTGTGGACATGAAGGTGGAGATGGGGTGCATGGATGATGTATCCATGGGAAACCCTGCCTTATCAGCTGGACCACACTTTGCAGTGAGGCTTGTGTCATTCCCTCATTGTCACTCGAAGGAGTTCCAATCAACAGGCTATATTTAGGGCTTGCTTTCTCTAGATTTCTGAAGATTTGTCAACTTTTCATAGATATGAACATCAACGCAACGTCATAACCCGTTTTTCACATAAGAGCATATTAATCCAAGTATTCAAAGAACTCAAATACTTACCTCGCGGTCCCTTGAAGAAGCGTCACTCTGCTTCAATGTAGTTAACTGAGGTATCAACCATGAACTTTGTAACAAATCCTTCTATAATTCGATCAAGCTAGTAGTCAACTATGTGCACGATCTTGTTGTTAGAGGCTTCCAAACTACACACTAGGTCCACTCTATTAGACCGCGAAGCCTCCACCTTCCTTGGTTGTCTGTCAACTTAGTTATCCACTCATATAGTTCGATCGCAAAGGTGCAGAAGAAAATTTCATGTATTTTTGTGTACAAATATCTATCCAACCACTGCTCCTTTGACAGGTGTTGGTTCCTATTCTCTTGTTCCATGAATTCATGAATCTTTCGATCCAACCACTTCTTAATTTCCTTCTTGGTTAGATTCCAGTGATGTGACATCACACATCTCTTTATGTAGATCTTGGTCCCACCAATGGAACCATTTGTTGGCTTAGTGGATCCTGACCCATGTTCAAAGTTAATTATGCCAAACAAAACCCTACACTACTGGCCCTTTCAGCATCAACCTGCATAGCGTAGGCTAAAGTCTCACCTAAAGCAGCATGGGGGATGCTGGAACCAAGTTTTAGCATCCAGAGATCGGTGTGCTACCTTTTATTACCTAGATCTGCTTTCAAATAGCCCTATAAGCCCCTAAGGCTTGGTACTATAAATTCACTTAAACTGTCTTTATACCTTCATGAAAGTCTACGATAGGGTTTTATGGACCCTTAATAGATACAACATTCACTTACGTGTACCATAAAACAACCCTAGATCTGGGTTCGCATAGATCCACTTAAGTATTTAATAAACACAATAGCGAGTACTATGATCTTAGCATAAATACTTCACATGCATTGCATATAGTTAGCAAGACTTATCCAACTGAATCGTGCATTAATACATCAATATTTCATAAAGACATTTACTCCATCACAACATATATCACAAACATAAATAACAGAAGTAAACAGATAAACACATTATTTTCTGCAACATTCTTCTTTATTGATAATCAATACAATGTTACAGACTCAAAACTTCCCTGTGCACTCAGTTGCAGGGCTCCGCGCACTCAACTTCAGACTCTACTCTAGGCCTCTGCACACTCAGCTATAGAGCCTTTTCTCCCTCTATGAATCACTTCTCTGTGCTATTTTCTATTGACCTATTATCAGCAAAATATTCATTCCTTTACTTAAACTCTCTGAGAAACACCTATTTATAGTTTTTCTTCATACAATACCATGGTCCACGGACCATGGGTAGATCTCGAAACCAACTTGACCTTACATAAACAAGAGGCTAAACCCTTTTGACTTCTAACTCTCCATGCACTCTGCATCCACAATTTGCGGAGACTTTACATCTTATTACCAAAATCGACATCAAAACTTGGGGTTTTAACCCCAAAATTGACCTAGGGGACCCCAACCAAACAAAGGCTACTCCTTGGCTACCCTCAGCCAATGCTTTCCAAATCCTTGTCTCAGTCCATAATATCAATATCCATCATTACATTGTCGACGAAAGGGGCTTACTCATGCATCATGTCCAAATCCATTTGGCAAAAATTAGGATCCCCTAAACTTAAGGCTTCTGACATAATGCTGAAAGCATACGACGGACGCCCTTCCACTCCCATCGATCTATACCCTAGTGTTCTAGTTAAGTTGGTTGGAAAACATGTGTTAATAGACATTGAAGTACTTGATCGCCCATTAGATTACAACATCATCCTCGACTGAAGCTACATGTATGAAATGTTCGTAGTTTCCTCATCGACTTTTAGAATCGTGATGTTCCCTCATGATGGGAAGGTTATTACCATTAATCAACTCATATACTATGAGAAGACAACTTCACCCACACTAGATTCTGTGTTTCCCTTAGTATCCCAAGAGGTGGTCACTACTTACATTAAGCTCAGCCCATGCTAGTTTAAGCCATAAAACCTCATTGGAACATTCCTTGGAGATCCTTTGGTAATACAAGAGCTTGTACCAAATACTAGAGCACCAGTTTGCATGATGGCTTCATCAAACACTGCCCAAACACTGGAATCAGTTCCAACCACCTCAACACTTGCAACTGAAGAATTCAAGTCTCTCTCGCAATCACACAAACCCCTTTCTTATGCCCCCCACCCGGGTTCTTCTCACACCAACCCATGGCAAACCTCACATTACCAAATATAACTCTCACAATACCAGTTTGGTACCTAATCTCCATGATTGTGTCAGCTGAGTCAGGACACATGTAGGAAGGGAGCTTCCCTATACCTTTATTTGAGAGGAACACCTCTATTCAAAACCATCTGACACCTACCACAATTGGAGCACCACAAAAGAAAAACAAAATTGTAAAAAAGGAGAAACTTCCAACTCCTACAAACTCGTGCAACCCTACACGTTATGTGAGGAATTTAGGAACCCAACTCATATATGTCCTGAAGTAGATGAATTAAAAACAATAATGAATGCCTCCAACACATTGGTAACCTTATCTCCACCAAAAGGAGTGAAATATGTACCCTTATGTAAGAAGGAAGTATGCAACAACCATGTGTGCACCATATGTGATAAATATGGACACTACACTCACAATTATCCAAATATCCCTGAACTCCAAAATACACTAAAATGTCTCATCCAAACCATTAACAATGAGTTAATAGCAAGCAGCCCACCTCCACAAAATGAAAAATGCCAAAACATATTCTATAGATAGGAAGAGGCATCATCCTACTCCACACCCGCCTACAACACACAAGGGCGGAATAAGCCATATTTTTACCCCTCTACATTACCATGTGCTATATGTGATTACCCTACCCATTTGGTAGGCTTGTGCCCATAATTATGGACACGCTACCAAGTCTGACCCAACACCATGGAGGACCCAAGAAAGAGGTCTAGGTATCAATACCAAGTATGCACTATATGCGGGGAAAACCATCATAAAAGGAGGTTCCCTCACTTTCCTCAATTCTGCAAAGCAATGAATTTCATACGTAACTTTGTAAAGACAAATCCCTATCTACTAGACTTAGATATGGAATCCACATAACCCATCCCCCCTCCTAACGAAGAAGGACCCCTGGATGTCCTATGTGTGTTCAAGGAAAAAATATGGCTAGCCCCCCACCATTTCACCTCCCATCACCATCGCCAAGCTAAACCATGCTAAAAGCAATAAAAAAACACATGACAAAGAAATTCGCCTATTACATGCACATTATGCGACAAACCCAATCATTTGATCAATAGATGTTGTGAACTGAGTAGATTCAATGATATCATCTGCTTAGTAGCCCATATTCCCTATAAAAACCTCTCAAACGAAGAAAAAATTACGCGTTGTTATTGACGTATATGCTCTCAAATCCACCACATGGGGAATTTTTAGTATCTTATACTATTTTTTGTAGTAAGAGAAACACTAAAACAAAACCACGGAAATAGGCCATGCCATAACAAAACCTTGCCCCAGAGATGGATACCCCCACAAGATATCCTGTCTCATTGTAACAAGACCTCAACCTAGAGATGGATACCTCCATAAGATATCCTATCTCACAATAACTAGACCTTTTCTAGGAGATGGATACCTCCACAAGATATCTAGTCATACAATGACAAAGAGGCATCAACATCCCATGCCATGAGTAGCACCGCCTCTCATACAATCTATTTGGCTAGCATCAAACCAGCTCAGAGAGACCATGTGCATAGCACAATAGAAGTTTGAAACCCTTTGGAAGGGCCCATACATCATCAAACATTCCCTCCACAAGGGGGCATACATACTATCAGAGCCTGATAGGATTTGCCTAAAAATCCCCGTCAATGGTCTCTACCTCAAAAAATTTCACCCATAAAATATTAGAGTAAGGATGGATGTACAGTTAGCCCCATGGGGTAGGTGAGTTGGTAATCACAATGCAGTGAAGATCATTACAAATGCAAGCTCAATACTGAAGGTCACGATTTCAAATCCCCCAAACTTACCCTGGATCTGTATAGAGGGGCGGGCGCAACTCCCAGTGGTTATAGAGGTAGCAGTTAGAATCAACCCCATGTAACGCAAGTCGCGAGGCTGCCCTTGTTTCCGATTCCATTGTAATAAAAAAAAGAATGGATGTACAGTGACTTATTGCTTATGATGATCACCTCATCGTGGATGTATTCGAAAAATATCTCCCTCATCTCATGTAAACAGATGGATCTTCTCCCAGCTTATCACCACGGGTTCGCTGACACCGCATCTCAATGGTTGCAAAATCTTGCTGTTGCAGCATGGGCAATATACCCTCCTAACCGAGCACCTTGTCTCTTCAATGGGCTATGTATCAGGTCAGCTACCAACAATCAAGTAGAATATCGTGCCATCATAGGTCTCCTGGCTGATGCCCATCACTTAGGTATCTGTCACCTGCATGTATTCCTTGATTCTCAAATCATAGTATCTCAGTTAAATATGACGTTCCAAGTCAGCGATCCATGCCTATTCCACAAATATATGCATGCACAAAGGTTAGATAGACATTTTTATCAAATCACATTTACACATATACTCAGAGATCAAAATTATATAGCTGATCGCATTGCTAATCAAATCTTAGATTGGCATGCATCAGACACATATAACCATCAAGATATATAAAAGCATCAACACAATATATATCTATAAATAGAAATGCATAAATACACCAATAAGTATGGATTCACATATCACATCATGAGAGCCACTAAAAAATGCCTCGTATATACATCAAAAAATATATATAGGTACAAATATCACTAGCCCAAGACTGGGAAGGATAATTCATAAAAAAAATAGGGGAGCATCCTCATAAATGAGTTCTTTCCCTAGTCCATACATTATCTCAACCCAAAACAAAGGTATATAACCAGCCTCCCTGAGGCCTAGGTGGCACCATCTGTGAATCAAGAGACAATATGGGATTAGTTGTAGCTGCCACCATACTAATGTGACACAAAGTCATTTGATGCTACCGTTCCTAGGACATCATCATCTCAACAACAACCTCTGGAAGGTGAGCCCATCCCTCAAAGGGAAAACCTCCAATCAAGGTCTCCATTTGTCTCTAGGAGTCATGGTATCATTGTAACACTGCCTCTGCAGCATCTTGTCATGTCTTTGCCTTTGTCGCTCATGCTGCCAATCTCTCTATAAGCATAACCCCATCTCCGGAGGGCCCACCAATCTCTAGCTGACGTCGTTGTCTTGGTCACTCTAAATCATCCCAAGGAGAAATCAGTGGCCTCAATACTTGGGGCCTTTTAGGAACAAGTGCACCCCCTCCAACTCGAGTGTGTCTCAGATCATGGCCAACCAGGAAGGCTAATCGACGCCTTCGCAGCCCCGCATCTACTAGTAAACAAAGCATAATGTCAATATCATCGTAAATCATAAATAAATGAAAAAACACATATGTATACAAATGAATAATTAACAATCATATACCTAATCGCCCCGAGGCAGCACCTAGAGAGAACCCCATCTCTAGATCTCCCCATGGTAGGGGTAGTCCAAGATCAGCTGGGGGTTTGACTCGAACCAATGTTGAACCACATTAGTCCAATACTGACCCACCTCTTTTCCACTCCTCCCGAGTCATCGCCTGTGCCCAACAGCGCATGTGAGGATCCCAAGGAGGCCCTGTTGTTACTGCAAAGATAGGCGAACCATAACCACCCTCTCATAGAGTATTTTACAAAGAGTACTCCCATAACCAAAACTCTTCAGGGATAATCGATGAACCTCAATAAGTTATGACACTATCCCCTATCGCACTAGTTAGGCCCAATCAAAGAATGTCCCTGCTTGAAGTCATTGCAAAACTAAGATATGCGACTCCGAGCATTTATTAGGGGACGCTAACCCCACAAGTCTAATAGTCATGGCCAATGCTTCTCACTCAACTAGATCCTCCACTGATATGATCTTCACACAACCATCTGACATAGGTTCTGGACTGCAGTGCTCCACAGCCTAAAGCCTCATGCGAGCATCACCTCTTGGAAGGGGATAAGGAAGCACCTCCCCTTGTGGCATCAAACTAGTAACAAAATATATGTCAACATCCACTAGGATCAGGAGGCCTGTATGACAAATAACCATTAGCTGGTGCTCGACATCTCAATAGTTGAGCAGATAGCCCAGGAAACTGTCTTGCGACCTCATCAATGGGTTCAGAAGAAACTTTAATAACCCCCACTAGACTAGCTGTTACCTCACACCAGCATCATGCATCACAACATTCTAGAGAAGAGTCCAGTCTCACTCTCTCCAGATCATCTTGCCACCAAGGATGCCAAAAGTCAAAAAGGAGAACTCCTCAGGTCCTCAAAAAACCAAAATGGGGAAAAAAGTAACTTTCCCCCACCACACGCATGTTCCTAAAAAGGCACATAGGTTCACGCACCTGTTCTTCAGAACAATGCACGATGCACATTCCTGTTCTTTAGAAAAACACATGGTGCATGTGCCTATTCTTCAAAACAACGCATGATGCACACATCTGTTCTTCAGAATAATGCATAATGCACACAACTATATCCAATACAGGTGCACGCCTGATGCATAATCTCTTTGGAAAGTGGCAACAAACCCTCAGTAGGGTTCGTCACACAAAACCATAACTCAAACATGTGCAACACGTGTCTGAGTATCCTTTGTATGTGGGGTCATCACAAATAAATCTAGTTATGTGTGAAGACCATGTAGTTCAACCAGATTCACTTGTGTGGTCCTCAAATTTCACCCTAAAAAAGTTGTACAAGGGACCCCTGTACGACCTACTTAATCTACCATACTGAAAATCACAAACATATCGGCTCAGGCTCCTAGCTATCTTTAACATCATGAATCCTGGGTACATAGGTTGACCACGACGACAAAAAATGCTACAGGAAAGCTCTCTGGCCTCCATAGTTCAACAATGCAAATGATTGATATTTGGGCCCCACTATGGGGGAACATTGTAGAAGCCTAGGATCTCCATTTACAAAACAAAAATAGATGCGAGGATTAGTCCTACATCATCTTCATCATGGAACCCTTCGTTCCCATAAACATGAAAAGTCATCTTTTAGACCTAGCACACATGTCAAGTACTCCATCTCTCTAAGTCCATAACTTTCATTACATATATATGTCTTGAACGATGCTTTAACTTCAGGTTTTTATTGTATCCATTGTAGGAATATCACACATGGTCAGCTTCAACCAACACCTCAACAAGAGAAAAAAGAGCAGGTATCATTCTCCAGTCAACATGATAGGCTTCCCACTAAAAAAACTTTTCATCCTGACATAATTTCTCCAAAATGTGCCATAAGGTCCAACATCTCAACCATGTTTATCACCATCTCACACTTGTACATGCCAAGCATTCATGTTGGTCGATAGAACCCCCACCCCCTTCCCATGGCTCCCTTCATCATTGTTGATCCTTCTTTACACAAAGGAGCCATGACCACTCACTCCGGCCTAGGAACTATTAACTCCCCAAGAAACTCTCCTGGGTTGTAGCTCGGAGATGCTCGGGAACATTACAAACTCAACTTAATGTTGGAAATGGATGAATGGAAGGGATGATGCTTGTTCAAGCCAGATAACCACTCCTACTTTGCTTGACTCTAGACATGCGTGAACACCCCTAGACTACAAGGCTTTAGACAACCAATTACTTACAGTTTAAGGATTAGGTGAATATGGAGAATACTGACCACACCAGCAGATGCATAGGACCCTGTGATGATCGGTTGCAACTAGTAAAGAAGTCTGCAAATCTATTCCCTAATGCACAGACAGGATGACAGCTCTTTGGCACTAAGTAAAAGGAAACCTGAATAACACATTCACTGAAACATACAAGGCTTTAACACAGAGGTAGGATGACAGCTCCTCAAATGCTAAACATCAAGATTTCAAGAAAACTACATTACAGCCATGGACTAGAATAGAGTGGAAATGGGAAGTGAGCAATTAATAGCAAAAGAAGCTTGTATTAGCTGGAAATGAAGACGAGATGCTGCAAGTATCAAAGTAGTTACAGTCTCCAAAAGTTGAACCTTACATCAATACAACAACCATTAACCCTGATTACATCTTGTTTTTGGGTATATATAGAGTTTGAATACAAAGGCGCTTAGCCATTCTAAGTACGAAGGGGTCATAATTGACCACCAACCACTTTCACTGCCTAATAGAGCTTCTGAATGCAATTTTCCTGCTATAGCGTATGGATGTGATCTCTTCCTGCGCTCTGTTGTCCTTCTCAGGCAGGTGGAGTGTCGTATGGAAGAATTTCCAAAACTGTTAAATGCATTGTTCTTCTCGAGGTTCGTCCTTTTTCTTCTTGGCCATACTATCTCTTGAATGTGGTGGTTGAGGAGCTACTGTGCTGAGTACTGTATACTGACCACCTTCGTCCTTTCGGGAGTATGGAATGGTTAAGGACATGGACATTCGGGAGGAATGGAGGAGGAAACTTAGTCGTTAGATTAGGCAGATCGATGGTGGGGAGTGCTTGGTAAGGAGTACCAGGAAGTATGGCAGCGGAGTGGACAAAGGTCATTGGATCTCAGGCAGGCAGATCCAATGATCATCAGGGGGTTGAAGATGCGTGGAGTTTATCGGGTGAGGAGGATGGTTTTGGTGGTGAGCAGTGCTTGCACCGTTGTGGATCGTCGGGCGGTAAAGGTACGAGGGGAAGTGATCCTATTCAACGCATGACACGTGGCGGTGGGGGAAGGGAATAAACATCTTTCGATCGCAAGCTAAAGGGTTGTCAACTCGTAGACGCGGGAGGAGCGAATGCCATTCGATCACGGTGGGGATGATCGGATGGTGGAAGGAATAAACAGATGCGTTGTTCATTGAATGTAGCGGGGACTATTAAATCAAGATGTGGCGATTAACGGCTGTGATCAAAAGGTGGTGATGGACTATGGGAGCACCGGGTCACATGAATATGGTTTTGCGAGAACTTAAGCTTTGCACTCAGGGCTTGGAGAAACAGAGTTTATCCTAGGTTTTGGATGAAAGAACGAAGATAGTGGGGGTTATGAGAGTGTGATCAGAGTGAAGGAGCAGGAGAAGCATGACTGATGTGAGTCCTTTGTGAGCATAACCAACACGGCCAGACCTGTATTTGACCCTTGAAATATCAAAGTATGTGGCAGAGCTAACAAGAACCATCTCACATACATATATGAAAGTTTAGCCTCATTATGCTACATTCATTTATGCATTCACCCTGTTCTCCTAGGTCCCCTCACAAATACTAACAGATGCACCTCTGCGTCTTACATTTGGCCTATCGTTCATTTGCATCACATAGCCCATTTGTACCACCTCCCCCAACCACCCGACATGGACACCAAAATAATGGGGTCCCTACCCTCAGCAAATACATTAAACCTTCACACAAGTTACTATCATCATGGGGCACCCATGTTTGTGGTTGTACATCCAAACCAAACCCTATTCTTTTGGAAAGTGTACAAAGATTTTTTTTAGAAAAGAAAAAAATCTCCCATCCACATTAGATTTTTACAATCCATGGTCCTCTCTCACCTATAATCTCTGATCACCTTTGATCATAGCTCATCAACAAATCACCCCCAGTTTTCATTTCCGTCAAAAATCACTTACACCCATCATGGAAAATCCTATCGACTCCAGGATCATCAGAAAGCATGTTTTGACCGTCGTTGTTTGCATGTTGAGCTCTGACCTCAGAAGAGCTATCTGTATCCTCAAATATCGATAGCCCATTTTATCATTACTATCTCACCCAAATTATTACAATCTATTCATATATGTTTCCCAACTCACCCCGTCAGGTGAATGACACCCCTTTCCTGTCGACTTCAACAAATGTATTCTAGGAAAGAGGTATTACCTTGGATATGTTAGAGTTGGTGTATTCATCCCTCCATCAGAGATCATTTCGCTTATTGCATTTCATTTTTAGGTGTCTCATTCAGTCCATTCATCTGCATTCCGTTAGGGGCATGCCATCATCTGATGGTAGGAAGGGCCTTTTACTCATGTCCCTCATGATTATGTATCTGCTGGTTTGTGTTTCTTTGTATCTATTTTATAGTCATTTACAGTCATGGATGGTATTTTGGTTAGCAAAGAGTCTTAGGTCTAGGGTTTCGCAAATTTAGTCTTCAAAATGTCAAATAATACCAGCAGACGCATGAGGGATGTTTTGAAATAAGTTTTCATTGCAAAATTTCATTGTAATAATGCTCGATCATGACTTTTCTTCAAAACTCTGTTTTGAAGAAAAATCATCAAATTTCGTCTTTTGTAATAAATACCATCTGATTTTCAAAGTTGTTTTAGTTGTAAAGTCCTTCAGGTGCAGCCATGGTCACCTTTTCCAAATCCAATGACATCCATCCCTGCAGAATAGACAAAGAGATTCATCATTAGTTCAACAAATCGAATGGAAACAAATTCAGAGTTTGTATTAAAAAGTGAAAGTGCCAAAGTTCTGCAAACATTATTAAAGTGGGTTTCATGAGCTAAAATATCAAAGGCTCTTTGTT
The DNA here is from genome assembly GCA_000404065.3 of Pinus taeda. NCBI lineage: Eukaryota > Viridiplantae > Streptophyta > Pinopsida > Pinales > Pinaceae > Pinus > Pinus taeda. The sequence continues at coordinate 69,972 of APFE030525768.1, forward strand.
TATAAGCAATTCCTTCATTTGAAAAGATCATTTGTAAAAGAGAAGCAAGGCAAGAAAATAAAGTGAGAAATTGGGCAAAAAATGCATTAAGTTGTTAGGCGCGACACACTGGGCAGGAAGCGTAGCGCATACAGCTGGCGTGACGCACTAGACCTCAAAACTCAGTGCATTTTTACACGGACATGGCGCATTGGTGAGGCACGACGCACTGGGCTGGGTGAGCGGTGCATACAGCTAGAGGGCTCAAAACTTGCTCAAACTCGCTTCAATTGCCCAAATTGCATGGATTTTCCTTGTGACAAGTAGTTAGACCCTTCATCATTGTTTTTGTCCAAGTTTGGTGCTATGTCATGGTGGTTGATGAATGGCAATTGTTTAACAAAAATCAAACCCTACCATTTGAAATTCCAAGAAACTTGTTGCCTAGGGTTTGATTAACTATTTTTCCACCAAGTTTATCATTCTTCCATCAATCCCTTCTCCCATTTATCCCTTGATTTCATTATTCCCTAAATTCCCATACCCCATAAATTCATTAATCCCCTATCCTAAGTTCCCTTTCCCAAAATCCCAATTGTAAATCCCCAAACCCTAAATCCTATACAAAAACTCCCAAAACATCCCATATTTCCCTACTAAAATCTATCCCAACAGCCCTAAATCCCCCACTATTTTTCCCTCCCCTCACAGTTCCTCATTTCACTGTTTTCCCTTGGTAGCAAAGGTCAAACACATCATCAAAGGCAGTTCAATACAGTTTGACATATCAACACCTATTTCTCCAAAGCAGTTTATTTACCAGCAGGCATGTCATCTGATTCGTCATATGATCATGAAGAAGAGACACACAGTGACTCTCCCATAGAGGTACATGCACCCAGGAGGCCTCATAGAGGTGGCAAAAACATAAAGAAAAACTACCAAGCTACCCGAAGACGAAGGGTGGAGTTCACTTCATTGGAGCAAGAGATTAATGATGATCGGGAGTCTTGGCTCAAGAGAGTCAACATCCACTTAGAGAAACTGTTGGACAAGGACGATAGGGACGAAGCATTGTTGAGACACATGGCTTTCCACTACATGGCATAGAACAAGGTTTGCAAGGCACGAATAAGGAATTTAAAGGCAAAACTAAGGAAGGCATAAAAAAGGCAAAAGAATTAAAAATAGCATGATCGACTCCGGATATTGGCCGAGGCATCCTTGGCCCATCATAGCTCCTAATAGAGAAGGTCCAGCCCATATTTCAAGAAATTTGGAGTAGTTTTTGCAATATGAAAATTTTTTGCACTAAAAAATAGAGTTTTCCTCCCTATGCGCTTCGCCACGTGGCGCTCGCTTTTTCTAGAGAGCTCCAAATCCAAAAAACTTTGCATTTCTAGATTTGTCATGATAAATTATGGTTGCTTGTTCATGGACAAGAAATTTGGGCAAGTTTTGGGCCCTCAAAGAGGTCAAAAACACTCAAACAATGACCTCACTACCCCTATTTTGACACACAGGAAGCAGTCTTGGGATATTGGATATTTGGAGGGGCAAATGGACACCAAATCCACAAATTCCACTTGGGTTGGAAAGTAGACAAGCAGGGCCTTCCAACGCGCTATCATGAGCTCAATATGGACCTAAGAAGTGCCTCAAAATCAGCTCCAAAGTGACACGACGCATAGAGAATTTGGGCGCGGCGCATAGAGAAATTTGGCCTCATTTTCACTCTTTAGCTCAGAAATTCGCCCAGTTTTGACTAGTTTTACTTTTTGATGTAACTATTAATCTACCATAATGTAATTTGGTGACCATGATGTAATATTGGCACATTTTTACTTGTTCTAGAGGATTCATTCACTAAAAAGTGAAAATTAAATGAATGAATCAGTTTCCTAGCATATAGA
>APFE030525768.1:71882-86908 GCA_000404065.3 Pinus taeda
CACTAAAAAGTGAAAATTAAATGAATGAATCAGTTTCCTAGCATATAGAGGCAAGTTGTTTGATTGCCTAGATTTCAGTTCCTTGTTTATAATTGGTTCAAATAGCTCCTAGAATGATGAGCTTGACCGCTAGAGGCAAGGGAATGGGTTTGGATTGTCTATATTATGTAATTTCTAAGTCATTTTCATGGTTGGACACTTGGGATTGCTTGGAACTTCATTGTACATTTAATTTCTGCATTTTTGGCAAAGGAAAGACCAGGGTTTTGCAGTACTTGTTAGGATCCTTGTGGCTCTGTGTTTTGATGGTGTTTTTCTTCATGTAATTGTAAGTTCATTGATGTTTTATGTATGCCATTTCCCTTCTCTTTGCTTCTGAAACTAAACAAATTGAGAGACAAAGGTAGAATTCATTAGCTTATGGTGCTCTGCCTTAAACTTTTGTTTAGTCTTACATGTTTTCATCTATTTGGAGAGGATTCTTGTAGCCTCTTTCCCTCTTCAGCTCCTTAGCAGTCTTTTCTATCCATTCATTTCATTTAAATAATCAAAACTAATGCCTACCTTGCCCCAACTGGAACTTTGAAAAAATTTGGCGTCATCCCCGGACCCAAATTTGCCTTTCCCTTTTGCCAACAAAATCCCCAAAAAATCAAGTCAAATCCTTGTACTTCATACCAAGCCTAAAATTAGTTGTTATTGCAGTCATCTCAAGCCCCATCGATTATCTTTTGCTGACATTGAATTGGAGAGAGCCCTCTCCCGTCCTCGTAGGGATAGCTACGAGGCTGAGCGTGGTTTGATGTGGACCTAGAAGCTTACCTTTTCAGCCTGAGGTAAATCTAGGCTCTAACACAGTGGCAACCATACTGGGGAAGAAAGTTTATTTTCATTGTATGGCTTTTTAGACTATAGATGGAGCCTGAAGTTAGCCAGGTAGCCTTCGAAACACTCTTGCTTTGCATTAGCGAAAGTAGATGAAAGCTGCTTCAGTCAATCTCTGGTCTAGTTTATAAACTGAACATCTGATCTAATGATCACCCCAGGACATGTATCAAGTTCAGATCTGATGGTTGATGGTGGATAGTGATCAGACATAAGAAGGTTGAAATCATTCACCTGGTGACTCCTGTAAAGACTCCACTGGAGGACTAACTCTTTCTCTAAGAAAATGGAAGGATCTTACACAAAGTTCAAGTATCCAAAGTGGAATGGTATTGAAGATCTAGTTTGCTTTCTTGTAAATTACTTCTTTTCTATTCTTGAAGCTATCCTAAAAGTTTTTCAGGATTTGTTGTATGATAAAGGCGATCAAAATCTTCACTCGACCTATTCAAAAATTATGAATACTGAGTTTCCCTTTGATCCTCGCCTCCTTACTTTTCCCACATCTCATGATGACTCTCTTCAAAGTGATGATCCTAAAGAAAACAAAAATGATCCCGTAGCTCTTGTATATACTCCTACACCTTTTATAGTCCCAGATAGGTATAGACCTCTTGTTTTACCTTCTGTACTCGATGCTTTCCCTGCAAATTATTATCTATATTTACCAATATTTGACGGTGAATGTAACAATGTCAAAACTGAGCAACATGTGCAGAATGTTGAGACTTTTCTAGACCTTTTTGAAGTTGATAACAAACATGTTAGTATTAGGCTTTTTGCTCTTTCTTTGCAAGGCAAATTCAAGAGTTGGTTCAAAGCCTTGCTTGATGCAACCATCTCAGACTTCCAGTAGTTCGTCAAAGTTTTCCTTGACAGGTGGGTGATCGGAAAAAGCCCTTTCTTGATTATAGAAGAGTATAACCAACTGAAAAGAATGCCAAGGGAGATAGTACAATAGTTTTCTACCAGATTTAACAAAGTTTATTATTCGACGTCTGTTGATAAAAGACCTCCTCCTGGATCCACTCTCTTGCACTACCCGACTGCCTTTGATCCGGAAATGGAGTTTCAACTGAGAGAAAGAAATGTCGCAACACTTGAAGAGATGCAGAATAGTGCAGTAAATGTAGAGGCTCATTTGTTGATCAGAAGGGCAAGGTTGAAGGAAGAAGAGATGAAAAACGTGGATCCAGAGAAATCGACACCTTCAGAGGAAAAGCTAGACATTTTGGTAAGTGTAGTAGAAGAGATGATGTAGAAAATGACTGCAAAAAATGAAAATGACGTTCATGAACAAGTGGCTGATCCGTAACATTTTGTTTCTTATCCCAGTTGTCATAGTGATTGTCTTATAGTTCATCTTGAAGAAGAGAGATCTGTTGATTTGACATGTATGCTTTATGGTGTCTTTTATACTGATGATTTGCCTCAGTTTGATCAGTATGATGATGATTATGTTCTCCAAATAGAAGCTAATCTTGCAGATGAATCAACAGCTAGTTTGTGGAAGGAGGAAGTTCACTTTCAGCAGCTTGAGTACAGTGATCAACCGATGCATATCAGCTATGACAGTGACGAGGAAAGTACAACAAATTTCGAAGTAAGTGAGGGATCTTTGCCTTTTTTTTTTTATTCATTTCAGTTTATCAGAGACAATTTCCATGCAATTCAAAATCAATTGTCAACAAGTCTTGATTTGGATCATCTTGAGGGCAATAAAAACCTTGTTCAAGACTTCTCATATTCAGATTTCCAACCCCCAAATTCCATTGATTTTCAAGTTGCAAATGAAGACATGGAAGCTGGCACATATGATCAAATGATACAAGACAACTCTGTACCATTTTGTTTTTAATCATTTCAGTTTTTGAAAGGTAAATTGCATAGTAAATCTTCAAATGAACAGCTTGTAGGAAGTCAACAATTTCTCATTTTTAATGTTGAGGATAAGACAGATGGCGAAATTCTTGAGCAAGTTGTTAATGAGAATCTTCCCCTGAAATGATTGATGAAATCATTTTGGATACAAAAACCTCCCTAGCACCAGATTTGCAGCCACCAAACACAATTGAAGATCAGATTATAGATGAAGGTGTGGAATCTGAAATACATGATCTAATGATGCAAGAGGATTTTGTACCCTATTGTTTCGAAGCATTTTAGTTTATAAGGTAGAATCTTCGTAATATCTCTAAAGGAAAATTTGAACAACAAGTAGGATGTTATATAGTTTCAATGGATACATCGTAGCAGTCTTCTCAAATTTTTTATGATCCTATTGCTTGTGTGTTGGATGATGTTTGCTGTAAAATTTCTTCCCCATTAGCTAACCATGTGCCAGAAAAGAATGTTGATAATAATCTTATTCAAAAGTCACATTCATCGTCTTGTTTAACAGATATTCATTGCATAGCCCATACCAAGGTTTGCAGTCATATGAGGAGATTGATAAAGGAGACTTTTGTTCTATTTGGAATCAGCAACAGAGTTTGGTTATTTAAGAAATTCAGGATCCTTTTGATAGCCTACTGCTATCATCAAAGAAAGACAACACAGATGTGAGGAAAATCTTAATATCCAACTATGAAGATTACTTGGACCAGAGCAGTATTGTGTTAATGGAAATCAAAAGCTATGTTTATGAAGATTCTTTCACAGTATTCTTGAAGTCATCCAGTCAACTCATGCTTCACAAGTTTATCAGCAATCAACTTGATTCCAAGTTTCCATTGGAGTTGCCTTTCGATTCTTCCCTTTTCCTGCGCATTAGAAAGCATTTGGGAAGAAATCAAATGCCAGCCAGGATGCTTACGTGGTTGCATTGGCTATTCCATTTCACTTGATCGGGAGGTGAAAAGAACAATTAGAGTAGGTTTGATGAATAAGCTCAAATATGGGCATTTTTCTAGTTTGTTGGTTATGATTTAGTCATGTTTGGTTTTATTATGGTTTTCAGTTTTAGTCTTGAGTCAGAGTCAGTCAGCATAATGTGAGTTTCCGTGTTTTGACTCCATTGCCCAATGGATGAAGGCATTGTCTGCTCTCCCAAAGATCTTCAGTTCTTGGCACCTCTAAGGAGCCACCATCCCCATTAGAGCCAATGTTAGAGTCGGTCTGTTCATCCCTCCATCAGAGATCATTTCGCTTATTGCATTTCATTTTTAGGTGTCTCATTCAGTCCATTCATCTACATTCCATTAGGGGCATGCCATCATTTGACGGTAGGAAGGTTCTTTTACTCATGTCCCTCATGATTATGTATTTGCTGGTTTGTGTTTGTTTGTATCTGTTTTACAGTCATTTACAATCATGGATGGTCTTTTGGTTAACAAAGAGTCTTAGGTCTAGGGTTTCACAAATTTAGTCTTCAAAATGTCAAATAATACCAACATATGCATGAGGGAGGTTTCGAAATGAGTTTTCATTGCAAAATTTCATTGTAATAATGCTCGATCATGAATTTTCTTCAAAACTCTTTTTTGAAGAAAAATCATCAAATTTCATCTTTTGTAATAAATATCATGTGATTTTCAAAGTTGTTTTAGTTGTAAAGTCGTTCAGGCGCAACCATGGTCGCCTTTTCCAAATCCAATGACATCCATCCTTGTAGAATAGAGAAAGAGATTCATCATCAGTTCAACAAATCAAATGGAAACAAAATCAGAGTTTGTATTAAAAAGTGAAAGTGCCAAAGTTCTGCAAACATTATGAAAGTGGGTTTCATGAGCTAAAATCTCAAAGGCTCTTTGTTTATAACCAATTCCTTCATTTGAAAATATCATTTGTAAAAGATAAGCAAGGCAGGACAACCAAGTGAGAAATTGGGTGAAAAATGCGTTAAGTTGTTAGGTGCGGCGCATACAACCGGTGTGACGCACTGGGCCTCAAAACTCAGTGCATTTTTACACGGGTGCTGCGCATTGGGCTGGGTGCACAGTGCATGTAGCCAGAGGGATCGAAACTTGCTCAAACTCGCTCCAATCACCCAAATCACATGGATTTGCCTTGTGACAAGTAGTAGACCCTTCATCATTTTTTTTTTGTCCAAGTTTGGTGCTATGTCATGGTGGTTGATGAATGGCAGTTGTTTAACAAAAATCAAACCCTACCATTTGAAATTCCAAGAAACTTGCTACCTAGGGTTTGATTAACTATTTTTCCACCAAGTTTATCATTCCTCCATCACTCCATTCTCCCATTTGTCCCTTGATTTCATTATTCCCTAAGTTCCCTTACCCCCTAAATTCATTAATCCCTATCCTAAGTTCCCTTTCCCAAAATCCCAATTGTAAACCCCCAAACCCTAAATCCTATACAAAAACTCCCAAAACATCCCATATTTCCCTAACTAAAATCTATCCCAACAGCCCTAAATCCCCCACTATTTTTCCCTCCCCTCACAGTCCCTCATTTCACTGTTTTCCCTTGGTAGCAAAGGTCGAACACACATCAAAGGCAGTTCAAGAGAGTTTGACATATCAACACCTATTTCTCCAAAGTAGTTTATTTACGAGCAGCCATGGCATCTGATCTGTCATATGATCATGAAGAAGGGACACACAGTGACTCTCCCACAGAGGTACATGCACCCAGGAGGCCTCATAGAGGTGGCAAAAACATAAAGAAAAACTGCCGAGCTACCCAAAGACGGAGGGTAGAGTTCACTTCATTGGAGCAAGAGATTAACGATGATCGGGAGTCTTGGCTCGAGAGAGTCAAAATCCACTTAGAGAAACTACTGGACAAGGCCGATAGGGATGAAGCATTGCTGAGACACATGGATTTCCACTACATGGCATGGAACAAGGTTTGCAAGGCACGAATAAGGAATTTAAAAGCAAAACTAGGGAAGGCATCAAAAAGGCAAAAGAAGCAAAAAGAGCATGATCGACTCTGGATATTGGCCGAGGCATCCTTGGCCCATCATAGCTCTTGATAGAGAAGGTCTAGCCCAAATTTCAAGAAATTTGGAGCAATTTTTTCATTTTGAAAATTTTTTGCACTAAAAAATAGAGTTTTCCTCCCTATGCGTCACGCCACATGGCGCTCGCTTTTGCTAGAGAGCTCCAAATCCAAAAAACTTTGTATTTTTGGATTTGTCATGATAAATTATGGTTACTTGTTCATGGCCAAGAAATTTGGGCAAGTTTTTGGCCCTCAAAGAGGTCAAAAACACTCAAAAAATGACCTCACTGCCCCTATTTTAACACACAGGAAGCAGTCTTGGGAGATTGGATATTTGGAGGGGCAAATGGACATCAAATCTAGAAATTCCACTTGGGTTGGAAAGTAGATAGGTAGGGATTTCCAACGAACTATCATGAGATCAATTTGGACTTCAATAAGTGCTTCAAAGTCAGATCCAAAGTGGCGCAACGCATAGAGAATTTGGGCGCAGCGGATAGAGAAATTTGGCCTCATTTTCACTCTTCAACTCAGAAATTCGCCCAGTTTTGACTAGTTTTACTTTTTGATGTAACTATTGATCTACCATAATGTAATTTGATCACCATGATGTAATATTGACAAATTTTTATTTGTTCTAGAGGATTCATTCACTAAAAAGTGAAAATTAAATGAATGAATCGGTTTCCTAGGATATAGAGGCAAGTTGTTTGATTGCCTAGATTTCAGTTCCTTGTTTAGAATTGGTTCAAACAGCTCCTAGAATGATGAGCTCGACCCCTAGAGGCAAGGGAATGTGTTTGGCTTGTCTATATTATGTAATTTCTAAGTCATTTTCATGGTTGGACACTTGGGATTGCTTAGCACTTCATTGTACATTTGATTTATGCATTTTTGGCAAAGGAAAGACCAGGATTTTGCAGCACTTGTTGGGATCCTTGTGGATCTATGTTTTGATGGTGTTTTTCTTCATGTAATTGTAATTTCAATGATGTTTTATGTGTGCCATTTCCCTTCTCTTTGCTTCTAAAACTAAACAAATTGAGTGACAAAGGTAGAATTCATTAGTTTATGGTGCTCTGCCTTAAACTTTTGTTTAGTTTTACATGTTTTCATCTGTTTGGAGAGGATTCTTGCAACCTTTTTCCCTCTTCAGCTCCTCAACGATCTTTTCTATCCATTCATTTCATCTAAAGCATCAAAACTACTGCCTACCTTTCCCCAACTCGAACTCTGAAAAAATTTGGCCTCATCCCCGGACCCAAATTTGCCTTTCCCTTTTTCCAACAAAACCCCCAAAAAATCAAGTCAAATCCTTGAACTTCATACCTAGCCTAAAATTACTTTTTATTTCAGTCATCTTAAGCCCATCAATTATCTTTTGCTAAGATTGACCTGGAGAGAGCTCTCTCCTGTCCTCGTAGGGCTAGCTACGAGGCTGAGTGTGGTTTGATGTGGACCTAGAAGCTTACGTTTTCAGCCTGAGGTAAATATAGGCTCTAACAGGATACTCCCTCCCTTAATAGGGATATCCTTTGGTGCCACATTGGGAACCATTTTCCCAATTATTTCATTAGTTCCCTTGAAATCGAAATCAACTCAAAACATTCATGTCAAAGTGGTGTAATACTTAGTTACTATTGCAGCCCATTCACATAGTCGAAGACCCCCGCTTCACTAAGCACCTCATTCAACAATGCTTATGTTATGGGGTGCAGAAAGTACCTACTACCAAATATCTAGGCATGCCATAGCACCAATTAACAAATTGCTTCAATAACATATGCATAGGAAAATAATATTTTGCCTATTTGACCTCAAATCACCCCTTAGGGCATCAACAATGTTCACCGTTAACTATTAGTAGGTCAACAACTGAAAAGTTGTCTAGACACAAATTAGTTGTTGTCCAATTGTAATCAATTTCAATTAAACATCACAATAAGCGTGGGACATGCCCGCCTCGTATAAAACACACCATTGTTGAAGTTTTTTTTTCACTCAAGCATTGGTATCATTTATACTCAGTCAAGGATTTTTGTCTACTCATCTCTGAAACAAGTTATCCTCTCTCTTGATAAGATAATCAGACTCTCGAAAGAAAATGAAAACATGATGTATTTTGGCTATACGTCTTCTCCTAACCTCATACATTATGGGGCAAGTGTTAACACCAAAAAAGTGTACACCTACTAGTACAATCCGTAAGATATTAAAAGTGTCCAGCATAATGCACAGGTGGACATTTTCCCATCTGAATACATTATAAAGATTCAAAACATCAAAGGTTATCCTAAGGTCCAAAGTTTATAAAGGAAATCAATAAAGGTCGCCCATAGATTTCTTCAATAAATGGGCTCACACAGCATATCATAAAAAAGTTATGTAGTTGTAGAAACGGTGACTCAATAGTCCGAGACCACTCTACACACTTGGAGCCAATTTCTTTATACGAGGTTAGCCTAGTACATCTAATTGAAGCTTCCTTGGAGAAGTGCAGTCATCAATGGAATCCTCTTGTACTACTCATGTTTCTTTATCATACATGTACCAAGAGAGGGAAGAGGGATTAAAAAAACTCTATATAAATGGTGCATGGGAGAGCCAAAAGAAGACACATTGCTATGCTGGCCAAATTGCTTGTAAGAAAACCACCATTTCATTGTTGAACCATGGAAGTGAAGAGCACTAGCATGTTGGCTAAATTGCTTCTAAACAACCCAACATCTTAGTGAGTGAATAGAAATCCACCTTTTGGAGAGCCTTCACACTTCTTTGACAGAGAGGAGAAAATTGCAAAGAGATTGAGGAAAACAAACATCCTTGCTGAGGATTTTTTAGCTCCCTATCCCAAGGAATTCTTTTCAAGTGTTCTAGTATTTTGATTGTATTCAACCTCTACCACAAACAACCAATAAAGGGATATTTTTCCATATATTATTGATGTGTTTACTCCATTTGAGAATTTTTATGTTGATGCACCTATTTGTTTAATTTTATGTTTTTGTATGCATTGTATCCATTATTTACAATGTTGTGTTTATTTAAGTATGTCCACTAACGACACCAATTTTGACTGTGATCCTTTCTAGGTAACAATCCATTGCTAAGGGGGTGTTTTTTGGTACACTTGTGTTCAAAAAGAACTACAAAAAATATATTGCAGAATAGTCCACAATGATGAGATAGAAATAACAACCATTAGAACACATTCTCAATAAGACAAGTACTAAAAATAACTAAAATAGTTCAACTATCTTAGCACATGTGAAAGGAAACTTGAAATAAAAACATCCACATAATAGTCTTACAAACATTCATAATCCATGCATGAAGAACGTGTTGGACTTGAAGGTTTCTGTTACTAAGTAAAAGTTCCAAGACACATGTTTACAATGTACATCAATAGCTCCTGTAGTGGAGCATTTTAGACACTCCTCGCTCCTCCAAAAACTAGTTTATCTCTCTAATGCCTTGCAGGAGGAGCTAGGGTGAAAATTCCTTTTCTCATACAATGAGGGAGTATATATAAGCAAGGGTGACCTTTTGACTACCCTCATGACTATTTGACTTCCTATGACTTTTCAACTTACATGACTCTTTACATTCCATGTGTGTCTTTTTGGCTTCCACTTTACAATACATTTTGAATACAACATAAATGATCCACAATAGTGATGTGGCATATGACCACCCATGACATGACATTGCTGACATGGACTGCTTGATGATGTGGAAATTTCAAGCCACTATTTCTACTAAGTGTTGAATGCATTCTTGAAAATGTGTTCCTTTTACCTCTGCATGGCTTGATGAGTAGGAATATTCAACGATATCAAGTATTGGATAGTGGTTATAAACTAGTGTCCCTTCTCTTTCTCTTGATTGATAAAATTTTAATTTTAGATACAAGAGAGTCTTTGAGCATGCTTCCCTCATTCTTCTCCTTCTAAATCATCTTGTCATGACATGATAAGGTACATGTACCTGTAATTCACTCATGACAGGATGACATCAATCTAAAAACCCCCTAGTCTAAGATGATGCATTTTGATCCATTGAATGAGCCTGGAACAAGTGACAAGCTATGAAGAGGGACTCAGTGACTATGTATTGTGTAGTTCTAGCAACTAGGGGAAAAAATTGAGCCCTGATACTACACAATGTGTAGTTCAGGCATGTCTAATGGAAAAGGTTGCGTAGTTTCTGGAGCCAATGAGATAGGCTTAGGGAATGGGCACTAGGATAGCTAACAATGTAGTTTTGTGAGTCAAGGAAAGTTGGGAAAATGTAAAGATGTGTATTTGAAGGGATGAGGGTGATGATATTTGAGGCTTGAGGATGCGAAGTGCATAGTTTAAGCTGAGATAAGGACGTGATTGAACAATTCTGAAGGTCAAGGTGGGGGTTTGGGCACAGAAACTGTGCAGTACAGTAGTCTTGAGAGGTAGGAATTACACATTACATAGTGCCAAGTAGCAAGGTCATAGCTAGAGGAATTATAGTGCAAAGTGTGTACCTAAGGATAGGCCCGAGGAATTAGATTGCAAAGTGTGGGATCGGTGAGGTAAATGTGAAGGGTGACGAACATTGACTGTGATCAAGCACTTAGGATATTTTGAAAAAACAGAAACATAGATCATAATAACACATGAACAAATAATTTTCCTCCATGCAATAACTTTCTGGAAAGTTACGACAAGTGCGACACTTAAGATAGAATTTTGGATAACCATGATGACACTTGCACGACAATGCTCAGAACTTTGTGAATGAGTGCGAAAGATATTTTCATAGTTAGAAAAACACATATACACAAAGATAAACCCTTGAAACCATAAAAATAGGCCTGTACACATTGTACAACTGCCAAACATGAAAAAAGATGATAGTTTACCCAACATGCAAAAGGGAACAAAACACTTCAGGATATCTCATGAAATATGCTTCGGTATTTGCAACAACAATATACAAGACCAAGGAAGGATCCAAAATTGAGTGTAAGCCAAAATTTTGGAGGGTGTTGTAGCAGCTACAACAAATTACAATGATGTACACAGTTTGACTTTAATTGAGAAAATGGTCTCTAGAACAAACTCTTTATAATGATTACAAGACTTGAAAACTACTCTTCAAACTATCCTTATGGCTGATCGTAAACTTTGTTGTAGAGGATGGATGATGCTACATGGGTATTCTTGATGTTTCTCACTTGATATTTTGTTCTTACCACCTTAGTGTCCTTCCTTTAAGGATTTGAAATTCTAGAGATGTACCAAGAGAAGATTTAGCTTTTTCTATCCTTTTTTATGTCACCACTTTCTACCTTCTATTTCTCTTTTGCTCTTGATCCCTTTACTCTATTCCTTGAGTGTAGTTCCTTGAATTTATCTTTCTTATGGTCTACTATCACTTTGGATCTTGTGGGTCAATTGTATTTGCAAGGAGGAGTAGTGCCAAGACGAATCCCAATGGTAAAAAAATATAAAATTAAAACTTAAAGCATATAACCACTCAACCACTTACATTTTCCTGCAAAGAGGGTTAGTCAATAATAAATTTGATTATATGATGTTGAAATATAAGCATACCAAATATATTCTTATCAGCAATAAGAGACATTAAAGACTTTGATTCAATAATAAGAGAAGCACAATGATACTTACCTGGACTTTTATTGATGCTACTGAGATTTTAATAGTGCACACGACTTATCTTGGACCATGTTCTTGAGGCAATTATTCTCATCCTTTGTTGTCTATTCAAGTTAATAATTTATGCTAATTAATCCTAATACATATATACTTCAACCAAACCAAACAATCTGAAACAAGCCCTAAAAAAATTAAACAAAAAAAAAATAGGCTACACAAATTCAAATGATTAACCTGTGATTGTTCTAATCTCCTCCATCTATGAAATTTACCTTGACTATTCCACTGATCCTAGTTTTATGATCTAAATAAAATACACAGTGGTGACCAGGACACAATATAGCTTTTTCGCTGGTCAACAATTTAAGGATTTGGTTATGGTTATGTCATAAACTAACCTTCCTTCATCACATTCAAAACTTCACTAGATGACATACAATCATTTAAATGTCACTACGAAACTGATATTTTGGAGATGACCTTTAGGTGGATATAAAACTTGATCATCAAATTTGAGAGGCCCACAACAACATTAAATGCCTTTCGTTGTTGTCTTTTAATCTAGAATATATACGCCAAACATTCAAGCTATTATCATGCCTGCATTATTGCCACTTCTAAACTCTACCTTAACCTTTTCTAGGGTTGAAAGTTTGTGTTATTATTTTATAATAGAATTATGCACTTGCTTCTTCCCTTCATTCATATGAGGAGAGAGGAAATGAAAATTTTGGGATGGGGTCCCCTGGGTCAGTTTTGGAGTTAAGATAACTCAAGTTTTGATACAGTTTTTGTAAATAATGTAAAGTCTTTGTGATTTTTGGATGTGGAGCGCGTACATGAATAGGAGTAAAAGGGGTTTTTCCCCTTGTTTTATCTAAGTTTTGAGTTGGTTTTGAGATTCACCCATGGTTTGCGAACCATGGCATTGTATGAAAAAGGCTATAAATAGGTGTGTCTTAGAGAGTCTAAAGTAATAAAGGAGTAGTAGGAAGAGGTTATAGCAAGAAGAAGTGGGTAATATAGGAGAAGAAAAACTCTGTAACTGCGTGCGCAAAGGCCTAGGTAGAGTCTGCAGCTAAGTGCACAATCCCCTGCAGCTATGTGCATAGGGCATATTTGAGTCTATAACCTTGAATTGAAGATCAATAAAGACAATTTCTTGCATATTTTTGTTTATCTATGTTTATGTTAATGTTATATGTTGTGGATGAATGATGTGTTTTATGGAGTATTGATTGAATGCTACACGATTCACTTGAATAAGTGTTAATGATGTACGCAATGAATGTATAAGTACTTTCACGAAGACTCTGATGAATTCTTTGATGTTTATTAATAAATTAAGTAAATTTGTACAAACCCTAATTTAAGATTTATCTCTGATGCACATAAGTAAACAAATCGACTGTTAAAGGTCCACAAGGATGGATCGTAGACCTTTGCGAACGTCTAAAGGCTTTTTTAACATAGTTGCAGCGACGACCCCTAAGAGTGTATTGATCTACGCGAAGGTAGATATGAAGAGCTGAAAGACATCACACTAGTCTCTCGATGCAGAAACTTGGTTCTTGCATCCCCCCATACTTCTTCGAGTGAGACTATAACCTGCACTATGCAGGTTGTTGGTGAAAGGGCTAGTAGTGTAGGGTTTTGTTGGTTGTCACAGCTAACTCTGAACCTAGGTTAGGACCCCCTAAGCCAACAAATAGTTCTATTGCTGGGACCGGGATCTGCTTGAAATAGATGTGTGATCTCGCATCATTGGAATCTGACCAAGAAATAAATTGAAAGTGGTTGCATCGGAAGATTCACGAGTTCGCGGTGCAAGAAAAGAGGAATCTGCACCTGTCAAAGGAAGAGTGCTTGAACAGGTATCTGTATATGGAGATACACGAGATCTTCTTATGCACCTTCCCCATTGAACTATATGAATGGTTGGCTAAATTGACAGATAGCTACGTAAGGTGGAAGCTCAATCATCCTATAGTGTGGACCCCTGAATTGGTTCAACGATTAGAAGCCTCTGAAAAAATATTGTGCAGGTTGTCAATCACTGGCTTGACCAAATTATAGGAGGATTTGTTACAGTATTTGTAGTTGATACCTTAGTCAGCTATAGCGAAGTGGAGTGGCAACTTTTGAAACAACCATGAGGTAAGTATTTAAGATCATTGAATACTTGGATTAAAATTATATTATGTGAAAAATAGGTAATTCCTTTACCTTGATGTTCGAAGCTACGTGAAGCAGATGGTTCTTTAGAAATTGCGAAGGATCGGGACTAGAGTTTATTCCATTGATTGGACCTCCTCCAAGTGACAATGAAGGGGTGGAATGAACTCCACCGCAAAGCGCTATTCAGCTAATCACTCAGGGGATTCCTCGAATAAATCATCCGTCCACTCCACCTTCACCTCGACCTCAACCGTATACACCTTTGCCCACACCTCCACCTCCACCACGACCATTCAATATGGCGAATGCAATGAAGCTGTTGATTTTCAAGGGCATAGGGAGTGAAGGTACAAAGAATTTTTTGTTTGTTGTGAATGTTTTGTGGATAGTGTAACAAATTACTGGTGATAATATAAAGAAGGCACACTTGGTTACCACTCTGCAAGATCGTGTGCTAACTTGGTATATTAAGTATTGTTCTGGGAATCCTCTTGCATTGCTAGAAGAGACTAAGGCGGCTTTAAACAAGGAGTTTTGTAAGCCTAAGTCTTACTTAAAGTCAATAATAGGATTCAAACAAATCATGATGAGGGTTGATGAGATGCCTTGGGAATTAGATCAAAGGTTGAAGTGTCAGATTCAAGAAGCTAACATGCAGCTCATAGATAGTCAGCATCACGAATGGTTTATAGTTTTGCTTCCGCCCCACCTGAGAATTGCTCTATCACAATAGAAGATAGGAACGCAGGCAGAAGCCTTGGAAATATCTATGAGATTACATGCATTATCTATTCAAGATGCCAGCTTTGAGGTATAGTAGATCCACCCTCAGTTACAGAGTGTACATCTAGAATTATAGAGTTTGAAGAAGGACAAGGAGACTAAACTAGAAGTGTGTGTTGAAATCTGGTGTTTGAATTGAAAGGGCCAAGGGCACAATAACGACCACTATCCCATGTTTTTGAATTATATTACAGGAGGGGGACCAATTCCCTTGAAGCCAGAAGCCCCAATAGGGTTGAGTGTGGGTGTTTCATTGTGGTGTGCTATTTCTCAAGTTATTGGACAACATGCGATGGATAATTTCAATTTACTTCAAAAGTTCGTCGAGACACCTCAACAGTTGTTATGTAACTTCTGTAAATCTAAGGGCCACGATGAGTGCCACTGTCAAAGGTATGAGTTGATGATGGAAAGAACACCGACATACTGGATGCAAGTAGAAACTTGGCCTCCAGATCAGGGTGCCGAAGGGGCACGTGGAGGTTATCATGGATGAGGATGGGGCCGAGGAGGAGGAGGACTTAGTAGAGGTTGGGGTCAGATGTTATGAAACCAGCTCAAGAAAAGATAGAAAAGATAGATCAACACCTTAGAATTCAGCCTCTTCGAGGGGACAAC